>VWPU01014210.1:15977-116328 GCA_013398955.1 Callaeas wilsoni | reverse complement strand
GCGGGTACAGTTATAGGGACAGCGGCAGTACGGTCATAGGGACAGCAGCGGGTACAGTCGTAGGCACGGCCACAAGCCACGGCCGCAGCCATAGGCACAGGCATAGCCATGGCCGCAGCGATGGGCACGGCCGCAAGGGGCCTCGCCGCCCCCTCAGTCCGTCACAGTCGCAGCTGAAATCAAAGCCTTCGCCTCTCCTCTTAAACTCTTCTCTTTTCTTCCACTGCAGGGGTTGTCGTGTCGCCACCCCAGAATCGACAAATCGTAGACATAGGTTTGGGTTGGAAGGGACCTTAGAGATGATCTAGTTCCAACAACCTTGCCAGCGGCAGGGACGCCTTTCATTAGGCAAAGTTGCTCAGAGCCCATTCAACCTGGCCTTGAACACTTCCAGGGGTAGGGCATCCACAGCTTCCCTGGGCCACCTGTTCCAATGCCTCACCATTCTTGCAGTAAGGAATTTTTTTCCTAATATCCAGTCTAAGCCTATGCTCTTCCAGTTTGAATCCATTTCCCCCTGTCCTATCACTACATGCCCTTGTAAAACTCTCCATCTTTCTTCTAGGCTCTCTTTGCAAATATCTGAAATCCTCAAATTCTACCCCAGCAGGTGCCCCAGAAGGGTAAAAAGCATTCATATAGCTGCAGATATTATCCTGTTCCACTCTGTCTATCAAAACCTGTCTCAACTGCCCATCCAAAGTGGCTCTCAGTCCGTCTTATTTTTAATTCATTTCTTCCAAGGTCCTTTCTTCCAAACACTCTTGCTCATACCTTCATTACTTTATTGAAATTATGATCTTTCATATGCACATATTTTCTTTGTCAGGTTTTATAAAAACATTCTTTCTAGTGATGCCTTGTAGAGGCTGACCTGGAACAGAGGCTAGACAGAGTGAAAGGATAAAGGGTAGGTATTTATTGAAAGGCCTTCACAGGGTACACCTTGGGCAGTGCAGGAGTCTCACAGAGACTGCACCCAGGATGGACGACAGTCACACGTTTTTTGGACAGATATAAGTTTTGTCCATTTGCATAGCAGAGGTTAATTGTCCAATTACAGCTTCAGGCAGTGGAGTCTCATTCTCTTAGTTTGCTCCCCCCCAACTCACTTTTGTTTCCATTTCTGGGGGCCTGAGACAGTGCGGTGTCCTTGATTCTCAGGCCTAGAGAGGAATTGTTGTGTCTGACCAAAATGGGAAAAGCAGTTGCTAACACTCTATATGGAGTTCAGAGTTATGCACTGAAGAATTGCAGGATTATAAATATATGAAAATATAAAAGCTAAAATCCTAAGGCATCACTAATGTTCTCTCACCAAAGTGACCACCTTGCATTCCTTCCATCATTCAGGTGAATCTTCTTGGTCTGCTCCTGCAGCCTCCATTTCTTCCTCTGCATGCCCATCGTTGCTGCCTTTTAGTTGTCTCCAGATCGATCCTTTCCCTTTTGTCAGTGCTTCACATCTTGTCTGTGTGCATGCCTCTTCATCAACCCCTTTCATTCAGCCTCTAATGCATGTGACAAGCTCTGAGTTGTTCTTCCCTGTCTGTTTTGTTATTATCTGTAAGACCAATCATACTGGTTAGCATTTTTACTTAGCTCCAAGAATTCTAACTCAAAACCATGCCTCAAAGAAAAGGGCTAGAAAGTAGAATTATATATATATATATATATATATATGGCATCACCTCTTTCAAATGAGAGGGCTCATATGTAACCGCCTATGAACAGGGCCAGGTTTAAATACTGGAATATGAGATTTCATGTCTTAGCATAAAATGTGTAAATGTTATGATTAGATTTTTTTCTATCTGAGTTTCAAGCCATTACTGAATATCCCTATAAAGACCACAGTTCCATACAATTCAGACTATTGTTTCATTATGTATTTTGTGAAAAAATACTTTTAATGTTGATTTAGAATTTCTTAATCATTAAGATTTGTGCAAAATAAAAGGCTTAATCCTGCTGCTAGCTGGGGAGACCATCCACTTGCTCTTTAACATGCCCTTTATCCTTAGAGACTGCTGACAAAGCAGTCAAATTTTGAGTGATTGATCATGGAATCAAACAAGTTTGAACATATCCCAGTATATCCCGGGGAAACAAGGCACTATTTATGTTTCTAAAGGGGGTGAGAATTTTAACAAACAATAGAAAAGCCATCTTTGCAATGAACGAGGAGTATAAATGTCAAATGTTGAGGTTGCTTCCAACTTCAACTGAAGGCAACACACAGATGTTTGAAAAAGTTTAGTACCTGGAAAACATCATAATCATCAAGTGATAGATAATCATGTAATATGTACTGCTAATAGTGGAAGATATTACAAATATCCAAGTTTACTATTCAAATAATTTCTTTCAGAAATTTCTTCAGAATTTCTTTTCTTTCAGAAAGCTGTATATCTGAGTAGGAGGAATTTAGCTGTATTTCACATCATTGTGGCAAGATTTGCAAAACTTAAAAATGGAGAGCAATAGTATAGAAAGGAATTACTTTACATGTGAGTCTGTCATCTATTACTAATAGATGAGTTGTTGGATCTTTGAATTGCTAAACTCATACTATAAATCGTAAGATATATTCTGTTTATGTACAGTTAGTATATGCCATGCTGTGTTATTTATGAAATGTGACAATCTTGTAGGAGACACTTCAGCATAGGCAGATAAAGGATACTCCTTCCTTAGTTCACTGACTCTTGTCTCTAACACCTGGTAATACCTGGAACTCGAAAAGGAAAAGAATGGTCATGTGGCCCAGTATCTTACTGAGGAAGTTACAGCTTTTATGACAGAAGGGTGGAAAGAAGAAATATCTTCAGTAAGATGTGTTCACCTGCTAGTCAGACCTAGGTGAAAGAGAAGAAAGTATCTGGAGATATACTAACTTGTAAATTATTACTGCCTTTTGAGTAAAAAAGATGATTTGTCCACATGGCCTTGGACATTTGCACTGGTACTAAAAAAAAAAAGGGAGCAATCAAAGAGGTTTATCCAAATATATGTTGGCTGACCAATATCTTAGTGGAGTTTAGTCCCAGCATTTATGTCTTTCCAGCTCTGATGGGGTAATAATTATATCCATGTTGTTGCTGGTATGTGTTATGATATTCCAGCAACTTCAATTATATTTTGAAGACATGTTTCTCTTTTGGAAGTTGTTCAGTCACTTAGGGCCACTTCTGTTAAATCTGTACAGCAGACATTAAGAGCTGAAATCAGCTGCATTTCCCATCTGTGTGTATTAGTCATTTTGCACATCCTTAGTATTTTCGACAACCATTAAAAACCTCTGGCAGGGATTACTATTATTTGGGAATAATCATGCAGAGCAATTAATGAGGATCTGATGATGATTGCAGACTACTGACACAGACCAGATTATGCCCATATTTATGCCAGCATCAATCGCATGTAACTCCTTTCAAGTCCATGTTGTTGCCTCTGATTGACATGGATCTAATTGTGAGCAAACTGCAATATTGGATTTGGACATAAACATATGGCTTCAAATCTGCTATTCTATTTCAAAATCTCTCAAAATTTTTACACAGTTTGCAGCTGAACCTTAAAATTGTCACACTTCCCAGTAGGTGTTACTTTATTTAAATTACATTCCTGTAGATGATGAAGCATCCAGGCGATTTCTGTTGCATTCCTTTGAGCATAGTTGTTTTCTTGTCACTTCTGTCTGACATGTTATAGTGTTGCTCTAAGTTCTCCTCCCTGCTCTGTGGTTCATGGAAGGAATTTCATTGCATGTTTCCACCCCAACAGCTGATTAGCTGTTTCAGCCCCTCTTATGGGAGCTGCTAGTAAGCACTCTCGTCATGCTAATCCTAGGTCTTGGCACTGCAGCAGCTTTCGTGCTTTGTTTGCTGTCTTCTGTCCTTCTACCCTAATTATGTTCTGCTCTGTCCTTCTTTTTCTGTACTGGTACTTTGGAGCTGTTTTCTCCCATCCCTCCTCCCTCAGACAAATGGGGTTTTTTGCTGATTAGGGACAGTCATCCCTTTCTTGGATATGTGAGAAGGAGAAGTTGTAGCATTCAGCCTGACTGGTTTTATTATCAGTCCTGTGTGGATTAAATGTGGTAACAGAAAGGGTTGTTTTACCCCTAAGAATGAGTAAGACAAACTGAAAAAGCAATGGATCAATAGGACTTAGAAGTAAATGGTTTCATCTTAGGTAGCATAAATGCCAGGGACCTTTTTGCAGTTTAGCAGAGAAATTATTATTTTACACTTTGATAAAAAGCAAGTCAGGGGCAATCTATCTGGAACCAGGCAAGTTGTAGTCTGGCAGAGAGAAGAAAAAAAAAAGGAAAAGAAGCTTTAACAGACTAGTTTTGTACTCATTTTCATGTAAGGTCAGAAATCATCCAGTTAATTCTGCCATATGACCCACCTCTGTGGTAAGGCAGTGCTTCCCACTCAGTCTAGAATAGTAACTGTGGGTTTCATCCCAAATTACTTTTTAGATTTTTATACACTGCACACTTAAGTTGAAGACAGTTGTATTTTAAAATTACATGAGTAATTCATAACATTAAGTGAATCAAGGCTAGAAACTGCAGTGTCTATCCATAGAGACGTTATTCAGCTTTCTTTATAAGACATTTCAGTGTTTCATAATTACAGGATGAGAATCCCACTCCTCTGTTTAATCCAATCAGTTTTAATTGTCTTGAAACTGCAGAGCATATTTAACTCTATTTTCTACTGTGACTCAATCTAGAAATACCTGCACAGGGAAATGATTTCTAGTAGTTGGCAGCTCATAATTCTAATGCCAAAAAAGTCATAATGAAATCAAATTTGTACAAGGAATGAGGATCACACTTTTATTCTGGGGATAGTTAAATGTAGAAACAATTCACCTGAGAACATGCTGGATTCTCATCACTTACACTCTTCAAATCATAACTAGATTTTTTTGTAGAAGATGTACTGTAGCTCAAACAAAAGTTAAAATCTTGATAGCAAAACTACTTGGTGGAGTGGTACTGAAATAATCTTGTTAATACCTTGCAGTTCTAAAATACCTCTTGTTGTTCAGTAATAAGTGGGAATTGCTATTTGACTGGTCAGGAAAGTATGCCAAAAATCTTAATCCGATTCAGAAACAAGTGGAGTGATGGATTCTTCATGTATATTGAATGTATTTGTGGGTATGTATGTATATATATATATATATATATATATATATATATGCACTGACATTATAATCAGTGTTCAAAAAACAGGTATACAGAGATAGCTTTAAGTAATGGTCGTGTGATTTAAAGAAGTCACCTTTGGATCCCATGAGTTCCCAACAGGTTTCCAGAGTGTTCTGCCTGCTGCTGGCAGGTGCTGCTCCAGAGATAACCATGTACCAAGCAACACATTCAGCAGGTTTAAATAGATATTTGAGATTCTCTTCACCTTGCCACAGACTGGCCTTTAGCTGCTGCTCAGAGTGGGAGCTGTGATCAGTTACAAAAGTAATAAATCTCTCCCCATAATGTTAATAGTAATTTCTGAAATTGAGCATACAGAATGTGTACTCTACCAGCCAGTGAACAAGTCCTGCTGCTGCCATACAATTTTAAAATATGCCATAAATTTACATATGAAGACATCAGTTTCTGTGCATCCCCTGGCCATTTGTTGAACTAGTATCACTAGCCAGAGAAGCAGTAATGCATAAGTCAGTGCAGTATCCAGACCATGTTTCATTGCTGTCAAGTATGAGAAGATTGAAGAGAATTGTATTCAGAGTGTGAATAATCAAAGCTACCCAAAAATAGATCATACTTTAGGGGATACCTGTGCTACTAATTTTATGAGAGCCAAACCCCATACTCAGCTGTCAGTTTGCCTAAATTTCTTCCAAACTGCAAGGGATTTTTTCCTTCTACATATTTCTTCTTTTTAGTTTGATCATCTGTGCCGTTATAGGATTTTCTAGGTATTTTTTTCTAGACTAGGTTTCAGGTATTGGATCACATTCAGATTCTAATGCTGCTTTCAGTGTGGCACTGGTGTCTGCACCACTGCAGTCACCCATTTGCAGCTGTCTTTAAATAAAGTAGCTGTTTGTAGTATTTATTTTTACTTCTCTTTTCCTTCACCCAATCAATTTTCTTCATCCCAGCAAAAAACATCCAGATGCATTTTCTAATTTTAATATAGAAAGAGTGTATCTTTCTATATTCTCTTTTGGCTAAAGATTTTCATCACCACAGAGTACCTGAAAATTCTGTTGGTCACCACAAAGAGAAGGAATGCTTAACACTCATGCTATTTGTATGGCTCTGGGAAATCTAGGATTGGTTCAGCATTCCAATGCCCCATTCAAAAAAGACAACTAGGTCGTGGCAATGTTGTACATTAAAGCTTTCTAATTTTTATATAAAAGGTTGTTTCAAATACATATGTGCCAAGCTTCTGCCTAAGTTTTATTTAGATGAACAGGATATCTTTAAACAGGTTTTCAGTGGCACCCATAGGCAGCACAGGCATTTAATGTAGAAATACAGCTTCACTAAAACACAGTATTTAGACTAATTTAAGCAGCCTGGATCTCATTGAAAGACAGCAGTAGTAATTAATATTTTTATCCCTAACTTCCATCTTTCTCTATATTTAAATAAATATATCAAAGTCTATTAGAAATAGCATAACTTGAGAATTGTCTTACTGATTTGTAATTTTTCATGTATACCATTAGGTGGCAGGGAACAGTAAAGGTTTACTTGATGAAATACATATGTTGAAATATAGATCTATCAGATTGTTCTCTCCACCCTTCTTGAATCAGATTTCCTACTATGAACTGTCAAGAGCTTTGTTTAGCTAATTATTAAATGACTTACCAACAGGGCTCACTGCTTTCATCAAAACTGCTTCAGATTTCATTTTTGTGCAATCCTTTTGTGAAATACGAAAAAAAGAAACCAAGGCGTATTCATCCCACCAGGAGCCCTTTGAAAATTAAACATCAGCACTGTTGTGTATCTACTTCTGACCTCTGCTTCTGGTCAGGCTGAATCTGCCTGCTGGAAGTAGCCCATAGGCCAGTCTAATTCAGTAGGCATTGGTGGGAGGCAAGGAAGTTCATTGTTGCTTTGAGAGCCTTGGTTTTCAGGGCTATGCTTTTGTCTGGGCCCACCTATAAATAGGGATCTTTTACACAGCATAGGTACAAAAGGATTGAACTGACAAGGCTTAGACACCCAGGCGGACAGACAGATGGCTGCAAGTAAAAAGATAGGGAATTTATACTGCCAGCAACTTTTATGTCTCTAAATCTAGCTGGCTGCTGATCTTAGAATTGCAGTGGATGTCACTGGCGAGAGGGTAGGTGGCAGGAGTCACAGAGCAAGACTTGTCTGCTTGATAACTCACTCAGTGATTGATGTATGGGAAGTTAATTGCACTACTAGTGACTCTGTAGGAGATAAGGAAATCTATGCTCAGCATTTCCCAGAGATGTGGAATTAAATCCCTTGCAAGAGTAGCCCATAAAAGATTTATTCTTGTTCCCTCAAACTCATCAAGTGCTGTTGGTAGGAACTGTGCCACAGATATTGTCACACGTGCTAAACTGGAAAGACCTGGAGCAGATTTTTCCATATGTTTATGTAATAATCTAGTGCCAAAGAAGTAACAATTCCAGAAAATACTATACAGCTGCAGTTTGCCATTCCCATTTGATAAGCTAACACCTGAAAGGAAGAGAAGCACAAGAGAGACATTTTGTTGATTTGTTATTGATTAGTCTGATATGCAGAGAAATTCTGCTCAATGCAGTTTTAACGTGGCAGTGACAGTAAAGTGAGTGACAGTAAAGAGATGGAAATCTATTATTCACAGAAAAATGTGGTAGCAACTCAGAGAACTCTTAGTGATGTGTCTCTTTTGTGTCAGGCAATTGCCTCTGGAAGCAAGGAGTGCTTTGTTCCTCCTGTTCAGCCCCAGCATTACCTGAGAACACTGACAGTAACTACACAAGCTATAACCTCACTATTTGTGAAGTCTACATGTCTGCTTGAATTAGAATTCAATATTTTTAATCTTAGTCTCTGAGTTTTAGCAACTGTGTTGTATCCACACAGTTCAGACATAGGCAATCTTGTGGGAAACTATCTGAAACAGGACTCTTCAATAGTTAAAAATGCCAAATTCAATGATAATGATGGTACCACAAGATGACTTAAGCAACAGTTTCTATTAACTTGGATTGCAGAAAATCAGATTCCTTCCAAATATAAATACTTAATGCCTGTGCACATCACAATCCCATGGCCACCATGGCTGTCAGCATAAAAGGTGGGTCATCTTCAACTGCAATTTCTTTCCTTCACAAATAATAGCTACAGATTTCAGAAGGCTGCCAAGCAGGATTGAATCTAATTCAACATGCTATCAGCCTTAGCATCTGGCAGCAGTGTTGGTACTCCCAATGGATCAGTCTAGCAGTCAATCTATAGATCACCCTACCCTGTTTCTACCATCTAACTGTGCAGATCACGAACTTCCGGGGAAAGATGCAACATAGCCCTGGAGATCATGGGAGAGAAGCTGCAGTGTGTTAGGAAATCCAGCTTGGACCGTCTGTGAAACCAAACAAGCAATATTTTTTCTGGTGCACTGTGAGTTGTTCAATAATCAAAAATGTTGTCTTTGAGAGACTGATGAAATACAGGAGTCACTAAGCGAGCGTGTTTCTCAGAGGGGATTGTGTTCAGTGGGGCTGCACAGGCTGTCCAAAGGACAGGCTGCTGGGAACAGGTGGGTGCCATGCAATGCAATATGCAATGCAAGTCGTGTGCACATTGCAATTTACCCCTGGAGCCAGCAGCACGCTGTGAGCCCTGGAGTGGATTGCACATGAACTGATCTCTGTTTGCACATCCTGATACTGCTGCTGGGCTTTCACTAGCACAGAGCCTAACGGGACATTGGTTAATGCTGGAATTCAGTCTGGGGCAGTGGTGGTTTACTTATCTTTGTGGGAAAGGGAGGAACAATCATAACAATCAAGCAGATCCCTTATTGTGCCTTATATTTTTAAAACCACAGATAAGTAGTACGAAGTATTTGGATCTCCACAAAGGAAAGGTCTTTCCAGTCTGCGTAATTCAAATGTGGGTTACCATATGCCTGAAGCTAGGAAACATTATTTGTATGTTATCAGCCTGTTTTCCTTATGTTGTTCTTTACAGTTTTGTCAGAAATGTCAAGAGTTGCTTACTCAGCTGAGTCAAAATCCTGAATATTTCCATTTGTACTTTTGGTCCTTTCATTGTTGTACAAGCAGATGTGAATGTCTGCTCAAGAAGAGAATAAATACGTTCTGAGATATTGTCATCTTTTGACAAAGTAAGGACTTAAGATTCAGTCTTCCTGGATTCTCCTTAGAATTTACAGTTGTTTTCAAGAGTGGGCACAACCACCTTTTTGATTTCTCCTAAACTGTGTCCAAGAGGACAAAGTTCAGCCCCCTTTACAGGGCTTTGCATCTTCCATCTTCTTTCTGAGGTGGATATAGTAAAGACAAGAACTTGAAAAATCATCTGCCTCAACCCCCTCCCCCTCCAAAAACAAACAAACTACTGGTGTTTTGCATCATCTCCTTTCTATAGAAAGCATCAAACAGTTTGGTTTTGTTTTTCTTAAACTGCTTATATAATAAACTGTAGATTTGTACTTTCCAATGCTTTCTTTTGAGAGGCCCTCAGTAAACTAAAACATATTTTAGAATGCAAAACCCTTTGTCCGAATTAACTGAGATTAATGAATGAAAACAGTTTCCTTTGAAAGAGGGATCTAAGGCAGGACAGTAGAAGCAAGTTAGCTGGAGAAGTCAAAATACTCTGGAGATCAGCAGAACAAAGTGTATTTCCTAGGCATATGATGACTTTGTGAACACTCCTGCTATCTAACATCTTTCTCTGTCTGCTTGATAGGCTTCTCACAGCACCCAGAAATGAGATTAGCGGAAAGAAAGAAGTATGCTTTCCTAGTACACTTTCCTTAGCATGCCGAAAAGATGATAGCAAGAAGTGGGATGGGATAGAAAACAGGAGTGCATTTGCTCAGGTCTGAAGATACTGGGATGATTTACATTGCAGTAGAAGAATGCCTAGGGTTGTTTTCCTTCAAATGTGCCAGGAGGTGGTACAAGACCTACTGGTAGTTTCATATGTATTGTCAAAGCTACTGCCTACGACTGCACACATTCAGCTTCTTGTGAAAGAATGTTACAGGCAAGACCAAAGGAAAAATTACTCTTGCAAGCAATGCTCTACCTGCCCAAAACAAACAACAGCAAGGGTGGCTTGTGTAGCAATTTGTAGGAGGAGATCTGAGAGTTTTCATCCTTTCTTTCAGGCTGGGATCTAGGAAACTAACCTGAAGGGTAAGAGAGGAAGAAGGATGCAGTTGCAAAATTAAAACAAAAAAAAAGAAGACTAACTGATAGAGAAGAAAAAATTGAGAAATTAAATTGCAGTAATGAAAAGGGATGTGAAAAAGCAGGCAGATGATGGAATGGCAAAAGAGAAAATTAGGGAAGACAGTTGCAACAGAGGAGAAGGAGATATGGTTGAGATAGCTAAGAGGTGGAGTCTCAGATGGAGCCTTATGTGATACTGACATAGAACAGGAAACAAAATGACTTCCAGGTGAAGGAGAGAACAGATGGAAGCAAATCTGAGATTCACCTCTGTATCAGAGGGATTCATCAAGGAGGTCAAGTGAGCATAATGTTAGCTCATCAGTCAAAAACAAGAGAGTGAGATGTGGACCAGAAGTTGCAAACTAGCAGAGTAGGGGTGGCAGGAGGAGCTGCTAGAGGCAGATGGACAAGGGACATCACTGTTGTCTACAAGCATCTTGGATATCCAACACCTTGAGTGAGAAAAGCTATTTGAATTGATACTGGCAGTAGAAAGAATGTGCATATAATAAAATGTTAGTAATCTAGAACTGGAATTAGAAAGTTCTGGAATTCGAAAGTTCTAGAATTAGGAAGTTCCTAACCATCAGGTCAGGAGGCTCTGGTCCCATTATGCGCTGTCCTGTTAGGAACAGGGTATGGAAACACATCCTAGATTATCTTCAGGTGGAGCTTGGTAAGTTTGGGGGTGCAATCATATACAGAATTGATATCCACGATGAGTGAGACCAGATTGGATGTTGTAGGAGGACCTTCCTAGTCCCTGCCCTAATCTTATTTTCCTAATAATGATGCTGTTGACTCATATGTATTGACCAGGACAGGTGCAGACAGACACACATTTGCCTCACTCACTTTCCAAGCCAACTGGATGCCACCCACTTCTGGAATCTGTGTAGCTGGAGTGGCCCAGGGCTGTACCCAAGTTGTTAAATCTGTGCGAATACATGACTTTCAGATCTGAACTGGCTTGCTTTCACCTAACTTGGAGTGTGGGCGAGGGAGTCCACACCTATCCATACACCCTCAGAAGGCTGTGCAGAGCTCACATGTTCAGTGCCTCAGAGGAGTGTGAAAACTACACAAATTAGGGATGCAGGGACTGTACACGATGATGTAGCAGGGCTGAGGGGACTCAAAATCCCAGAAGAAATATAGCAGCAACATCTGCCAGTCCAGGATGCCACAGCAGCATGGTCAGGAGCCACGTGCAACATCTCTGTGGTGGCTTCTGTATGACAATGTGGTGTTTTGTAGCGGACTAGTCAGATACACCACCAGCGTGTACCATGTCACCAGAAATGACAATTGCTCTTTCATCTTTGGTTGCCCTCCCAGTTGTGCTGAGTTCCTAGACAATGCTGCACAGTGGAGATGGTGCCACTGTTCCTCCTGGTTAGAGCATCCCTTCCTTGTCTGTCATCATACTTTGTGTCATGCTCCCAGGAGCTGCATTGCTCCTCAGCAAATGTGCAACCCCCTGCTCATGCTGCAGTGACCACAGCCATCTACTGCATCATGTTCCAAGGCATCAGCTGATATCTGTGTGTTTGGAAGCACACATTTCTCTGTTACAGGTGTATGACAGATTCCTTTTTATTGCTAATAAGATCCTGATAAGGAGAGATTATTGGACCCTTCGCTGTGTGGTCATCTGCAACAAGATCTTTATTTTTCACACGAGGTTCCCATTTTTCCCTCCTAGTAAAAATCGGTGGTTACGAGTGTGCGTGGGTCGCACTGTTTCCGCTGTGACTGAAATGGGACCATTCCCACGCTACTCGAAGCTTTGCATTCTTGGCTCCTGAGATTACTTGCAGATAGCTGTGGCCATGTCTCTCTTTGATGAAGATGTTCTTATCTTAGGTGAGATGTGGAGTGCTTCATCTTGCAACATTTCTGCTACCCCCCCAGGCAGAGAAAGAGAGAGAGAACACAGGAATAATGACAACTTGTACTTTCAAAATCACAACCTCATAAGGACATCAGTTGATAACAAGCCCAAGCAAAACCAACTGACTCACCCTCCTCTCTCCTAGCCTACTGGGAAAGATTGAGGATTTCTGTACAAATAGCAACACTGGCTTCAATGAGGTCCTTTTTTTGTCATTAAAGGAACTGATGCTTTTTTAGACTATACATTTATTACAGAAACTTGTCTCCATTTTTCTCCCTGAGTCAGGCTGCTTTCATGAGCAGACCTATGATAGAAAAGGGATGAATATTTCCTTGCGTGCCTCTATTAATGTGAAGTAAAGAACTGCACGTCACATACCCATATCCTACAACAGTGCCCTGTCTGCAAACAAAATTGTCTGAGATTATGATTTGCAAGTGCTTTCTAATAAAAGTGAAATTTTAGGTTTTGAATGAAATGCCTTTGTTTCTACAAAAGAGGTAAGAAAGGCATTCCACAGGAAAAACAAAAATCCCAGCCAAACAAAAAAAGCTTCATAGAAATATGAATATAGATAGTATAGATAGGACATCGATTTATAAATGTGATGTCCTATGTGTGCCTTCTTAGACATTTATGGGCAGGTGAATAAAATCACAGAATTATCTTTGTTTCCAAGCCTGTATCAGGTTTTTGTTATTAGAAGTACATGTTTAGCTGAAAGCGTAAGTCTAAAACCTACTGTTTAAAGATCAGGACAGCAAATCCAAGCATGCTTCTGGCATTAATTAGAAGACATTAAAGTTTTTGCAGGTGCAAGAAGACATTTGCAGATGCAAACTGGATCCAGACCACCTTTGTGTATGCCGTAGAGGTAGGATTGATCTCATTCTCACCATGTGAAAGTTAGGCAGTGAATCTCAAGTGGTCAAGAGGGCTCCTTAGCTGTATCAATAGGCAGAGGTAAAGCACTTCATAGTGTGATTCATCCAAAACTAAGGTAGGTGTCTGAGAGAAGGGAGGCATATCTCCCTCAGAGCGTGTCCCTCTCCATGCTTCAGAGAGAGTCAAAGTGACTCTCTTGCAAGATGGATTTCCACCACTGGAAATGTCATGTTACTTTTGCTACAGGATCACTGCCTTACTTGGTGCTTACTAGAGCTTGATCTTCAGTATCTTCTCTATTTATCCTTTCCCTGTAGTGTGTAGGCTTCTTCATTATTTTACTGTGTGCTGCTGAATTTAGCATAGAACACTGAATTTATTAATTTTCAGTGGGATTCCCTCATGTTCTCGACTAAAGTATTTGTTAGCTCCTTACAAACATTGATTAAAATCTTCAAACGTGTCAGAAAAGAAAGGCATTATTATACCACTTCTTTTTACAAAGGAGGAGTGAAAACACCTAGATTAGAGTCACTGAAAACTTCCTGCACTTCAGGTGTACACAGGCTGATTTTTCATTGCTTGCAGCACTATACACCGTTTTGTAAGTGTGAGAGACAGCCTGTTGTCACCTGGACTGCAACTGTGAGAGCCTACTGACTTCTGCAAAACACCCTTTCCCAGGTCTTGTGTTTGCCACTGTGAAAAGCTATAACCTTTTACTCCAGTTAACACTGTTAGAACCAGCCTTTTCTGGGACAATACCCCTCTGGATACCCACTTGAATTCACGTGGCTGGCTCACACTCTGTAAGGTGTCATTCATCCAATTTAACTGTAAGAGCATTGTTTCTGACACTGCAGACCCATTTTAATTCAGGTTCTGCAATGATTGTGCTGCAACAAAAGCAGCTGAGCCTTAGCCGACAGCAGCATCCTCCGTTGCACAGCCATAACAAATTCCCCTAGCACGGGCCATTCTTTGCCCCAGGTAAGGCAGGGACTCCTCAGGGGAAACCACAGGAGTTTGTAATCAGGTCATTAAAAGAGCTTATGATCATATTCAGAAGGAGGCTGGAGTAAGAAATTTGAATTTACTTCAATGTAGATTTCGTCTAACAATTTTAAAATATTGTCATACACTATTTTGAATAAGTTAACAACGGGAGAGGAGAGCTGTCCCTGAGTGAAAGCTCTTCCTGGTCATCAGCAGCAATAGGTGCTTTATCTGGCACACTTCCAGCAGCTAAGCTCACACTCCAGGTGATGGCAATACTGTCGTTTCCTGGGCGCTAGAGGGGGATGGATACACACGCTTCATTGGTGGATTTCACAGCTGGAGAAACAGTGCTTCTGTTTTCAATTCCAGAAGCTAAAGAAAGTGGTGACAAGCCTTTCTTCATTACGTCTCTCTCCCTGTCTCTTCCTCTTTCTCTCTCTTTCTTTTTTTCCTGGAGTAGGGATTTTCTGTTGTCATCCTCTTGCCTTCTGTTCATTTCTGGCTCTGCTTCTTCATTCCAATGCATTATTTCCATTGACTTCTAAAGGCTGTCTGGTGCTGTGCCTTTCCACCTTCCAGGGAGAGCTCCTGTTTTTGCTCCTAACCTCTGCTCACAATCCCTCACCTCTCCTGTTCCTCTCAGTTTCTTGTACCTGCACAGCCTCCAACTTCATGTGAAGCTTAAATACAGCAAATACAGGTTCTTACTCTGTCCTCAGCAAGACAGTGGTATCTCAGCCCCTTTGAACAGGATACCGAGATAAGATCTGTTGAAGGACTGAATCTTGTATTCAAAGCACAGTGAGGTGAGATCCATGAGTATCAGATCCTGTGGGAGTTCTGTTTGAAGCCTAGTATTTGCCTTCACGGTAGAAGGTGACGTCATCTTGAAAACCCAAGATGCTGACCACAATCTTCCCTGTGAAGCACTAGGCATTCTTTTCAGAGAGCTGGTTGCATAGACACCAGGCTGAAAGAATCATCAGCAAGTACAGCATTGCCTTCCAGGTGAGCCAAGCCATGGGAGCTTGTTGGCATCATGCCCTCCAGTTCAAGGAGACCTGAGTTGAAGCTGTTGTATAGCATGTAGATAAAGTCAAAGACCTTGAACAGATTTTGATAAGAAATAAAGCTGTGAGCAGAGACTGTCTGGTGTGCTCTCATTAGCCTGAAATTCAGGCTACAGAACCATGAACCATGTCCTGGGTTCAGGTTGTTGGTGAGCCATTACGCAGGCCTTTGACTTATGAAGGTAAGCTGGATTCTACATAGAAATGAGCTCCATTAATAAGCTGCTTCTGTCCCTCTCTCCTCCTTTTCTTTGTTCGACCTTTTTGCTTCTCCCTGTAAGTCCCCATGACTGTTTCTCATTTTACATATTTTATGTACATTTTACCTCTTTCTAAAATTCCTCACTCTTCCCACTGAGCTGAGGGTATTTCTTCCCCTGTCTACGCTCTTCACAGCAGCAGTGGGAGCACTGAGGTGAGAGCATAGCCCTTCTTCCCAATTCCATTGCAGAAGCTGCTGCATGTGCAAGGCCAGCTGAGCCCTGCTGCTTCCACCCCGGCCTGTGCTGCACTGTCTTGGAGCAAGTGGAGCATCTGTAGTAGAGGGAGAAGCTTATAGAACTTGGGAGGTGTTTGAACTCGCACGTCTGCTACCAAATGATAATGCAGATAGCAAATGTACAAATGCCAGTTTTGGCTGTGTTCTTCTTGCTTAAATCTTAGAAAGAACAGACAAAAGGCAAATGTCTGGAACTAATGTTTTCATTCAGCATCACAAACAACCAACAATGGAATATTCTGTTACCCTGCACCAGCTGATCTGTGGCAGTATTATTGAACCATTTTAACAAAAGAAAAGCTACTGAAAACTTCTACTCTGAGGGCTTTCCATGGAAAATATCAGTCCAAAAAATCTTCAGTTCTGAAAGGTTTAGTTAGCTTAGAAACATAAGAAGGTGAGTTGTGTTTACTGCAGAGGTTGTTACTTCCATGATCACTAGTACCCAGAGGCTTAGTTGGTTTGTCTTGTTTGGAGTTTGCTTTTTCCCCTTTATTTTTGCAACTTACTCCTCAATTAACAAAGTGGGGGAAAAACGTGTGTTCTTTTGTCAAAACTGGTAGGTACTAAACTCTTATCATTATTTAAACTTCTTTTTTCCTTAGTTGTTTGGCTTCTAGAAATCCTTTCAACATCTGTCTCTGTTGATGTGCATTTGTACTTATATATGTATATACACAAGTTCTCTTTCCTTTGACTTTAACTTGACATTATAAGGAATTCTAAGCTATTATACTCTTTGTTGTCCTGTCTGTCTACCTGTCTGTCAGCCCCCATTTGGTGAATTTGAGCCCCCTTGCCAAGCAAAACTAGATTGGACCCGCTACTGAAAAAAATCAGAAATTAATTCCCTTAAGTTTCATGGGAACCATTGGGAGAGGAGTGGGAGAGGAAATGGATACAAACAGCTCCCCCTGTTGCAGCTAAAGGATAAGCTCAACGTTTTTTTCATCCTGACAGATGGTCAGTCAGCACACACATCGCTTGGCACCCACCGCAACACGTGCTGCCTCTTCTCCAGCCAGACGGGTAGGAGACAGAGACATTTTTGGGGCATGCCATAGTGCATTTGGAGGTGGAGACGTGGAACTCTTGCAGTGAGAGATGTAGGAACAGATTGTACACATCTGTGGGAAACCATATTTTAGCATTTCTGCTGTCCTAGGAATATCTGACATCTATTTGGAAGGAAGTGAGGGTAATTATGAAAGGGTACAGGCAGGGCTAAAGGGAAAATGTCTTAAATGAGTAGGAAACTGGGCTCTATTAGATCTGCCGCTTATGGCATGACACAGTAACTTTCAGCCTTTGTTATTCCCATTCTGGAAACAATCCTGAACAATGGCTTTTGTCCAGTCAACAAATTTTTGATTCATGTTGTTTAGTTCCGTAGTTAGGGAAAGACTTTTTAAAGAATGGGAGACGGACTTAATGCCCACAGTTTGCTGCAAGACTTAGAAAAGATCCTATAAGAAAGCAGTTAGTAAGAGGGAGCTCCATCCAGCAATTACAGCCAAGGGCTGGAGTTCTCAGTGGAACAGAAAAAGGATTGGGATCAGGGACTGACAAGGAAAAGGAAGGATTTATACTGATTTTACCATTGACCAGCCTTTTATGTCTCTATCTTCAATTGAATAAAATTTACTATTGCTCCTGTTCCTTAAAGCCAAAAGCATATATAGAATAAACAGCTGTAAAAATGCTCACTAGAAATAATACAGTTGAACCTAGCACAACTGGAAAGTATGCTAGTGCTCCTAGACAATCTTTAAATACTTAGACTAAGGGTTTTTTAAAGCACACAGTATCATGAAATGCTTCGTTTTCTCTGCTTTTAATTCTAAAATGTTACAAAATTACTTCATCGTTGAAGCATATATTGCTTACAAATATGCATCAATCATTTGTTTGAAATGTGTTTATTTAGCTCATAATATTCTCTCATCTCTTCAAAATTAAATATTTTGGTGCTCAGATGTCATTTGTTTTCAAAACCAGTCTCACTTTATATATAGAGTTTCTATAAGTAGTACATTTAGGGTGGGCTCTCCTAGGATGGGCCTGAAGAAGAGCTCTTCAATAGCATCTGCATCAATGTCTCGAAGAGAAGTGATTAGCTGAAGAATCGAAGCAAACCTGCTGACGCTTCCATGGAACATTGTTGAGATAAACTCCATCAGGGCTTTCTGAGCTTCCTGCTGCAGTGATTGTACATAAGGGAGACATTTCAGGACACGACATTCTGCCAAAACAAAAAGTAAAATAACAAATCCTGAGTAAACACTTCTGTTCTGTGCCCTTCGTAATGATGGGTGTCTGGATTTCTGGCTTGTAGCACTACTTTCTCTATAGAAAAAAATGAACACTTTCTAAGCATACTTTTTGGAAAAAGAAGATATGCGTAGTCCAGTAATTTGAATGAGCATTGGGCAGCATTGTAAGTACATTGGAATGTAGCCCATTACATTAAAATCCAGCTTTGAAATGGTAGCAGCAGGTAATTTTGGCTCAGTACAGATGAAGAAGAAGTTTTGTAGTGTTGTCTACCCACCAAATGATGCTGAGATAGTAGTCTGGGCAGGTGGAAATATTCCAGCTCTAATCTACCCTACCTAGGTAACATCAGGAGATGGAGATGATGGTTTGGAGCAGCGAGCAGGCTCGCAGCCTGAAGATGTAGGTTTCCAGTATAGCCAGCCCCATCTCCATCCTGTTGTTGCTTACTAGACTAAGCTGGGGCACTGTGGTTCACCATACTATCTAGGTATTTTCATCTACAGTCTAAAAAGAGCAAGAAGAGTGCCTCAGCAAGAGGAGTGCCTGAAGAAGGAGAGGTCTTTGCCCTCTGGAGTCATGGTCTTGAGCCTCAATCACATACTCCCCATAGCATGTGACCTGCTGGCTCACTGAGGGCATTTGTGGGTGCCAGAACTCAGTGCTAAGGACATCCTTTGTTCGTCCTTTGCCTCTGGAGGGATTGCCTTGTCACGTAGCTCTCAGCAACCTGTTGCCTCCTGTCCTCACTCTCTAAGGATAACAATATCTTTTCTCTCCTAGAATTTTTGCAGTCTGGACAGAGGGTAGAAGACACCATTTGGCATCTTTTACAGTAACTGACTCTATACCTCCCTGGAATAGAATCTGAATAGCTCACACCAGGTGTGTTTCACACAGGATCATTCATTTCAGTGTGGGAAGTTCAGCGTTCTTGCCTAGTGCCATGGACCAGGGTAAAACCAACCTGGTTGGGTTTTCTTCAGTCTGTAACTGGCTGACTGTTGTCAGCCTTCAGCAGCTCTCTTCTTCCTAGACATCACTGCCAGAGGAGAAGAAGCCTCAGTCAAACCTGCAACCAGGCTAGCCAGAAAGGAAGCGTTTGGAAAAGTCATCATCTCCCCCAGGATTACCAGCAGCTGCAAGCTGTGAGGATGATTCCAAATGCTAGATTTTTCATGGAAAGGAAACTGTCAGGATTATGTGGATTCATGATGAAGTTGCAATATTTTATATCCCTTCAAATATGCTTAATTTCCCCATTTGGTCTTCTTTTCTATGTAACCAAACACTGGTTTTAATTTACATATAATGAGGCACTTCTTGTTCTGAGATCTGTTGTAATAATATTCAGTCAAACACATGTTTCCAGCTGAACTGTAAACCTCTTAAGAGTATCTTTTTTTTTACCAGAAGACCTGTCACAGCCTTGATGGAGTTTTTGAATATATATGTGTACATAAATATGTATATCTATGGCACTGATCTAATAACAGCACTGTTTTTCACTGTTTCCATCTCTTCCCTGTGCAGTCCTAATTGCTCTTCAGACAACTGTCAAAAACACAGGAATGTTTTCACCTCGCTGTGTGCTGTTTCTCTGTGGCAGAACAGTCCTAACCCGCTCCTTCCTTTGACTTATCACTCAGGGTACAAGCAAAGCTTTGCATAGCTGTCATGCTTTTATCCAAGTGATGGCTGCTACAGCTGCATGCCTGGATGTCCTGTTGAACTCCAGCTCATGACTCAGCTTTGGACTGTTCTGTACCTGGCCCTTCCCCATTGCTTCAGTCAGTTTTGGTGGTCCTAATGATGCCTTAGGATTTTAGCTTTTATATTTTCATATATCTGTAATCCTGCAATTCTTTAGTGTATAACTCTGAGCTCCGTATAGAGTGTTAGCAACTGCTTTTCCCATTTTGGTCAGACACAACAATTCCTCTCTAGGCCTGAGAATCAGGGACACCTCACTGTCTCAGGCCCCGAGAAATGTAAACAAAAGTGAGTTGTGGGGGAGCAAGCTAGGAGAATGGGACTCCACTGCCTGAAGCTGTAATTGGACAATTAACCTCTGCTATGTCCCAAAAACGTGTGACTGTGTCCATCCTGGGTTTAGTCTCTGCGAGACTCCTGCACTGCCCAAGGTGCAACCTGTGAAGGCCTTTTAATAAATACCTACCCTTTATCCTTTCACTCTGTCTAGCCTCTGTTCCAGGTCAGCCTCTACAAAGCATCACTAACAGAAGTAAAACATTAAGGGTGGTAATGAGATACTCCATAATCCAAAAGAGAGTTTACCATTGTCACTGCTGGTGGCTTCCTGAAATCCTTTTAGAACTGAGTCCTGCAAAAATATTAACATTTTGCCAAACATCAAGCCAAAACTTGAAAAATTTGAAAATGTGTTGCAAATATGTAGAAAACATTTTCTGAGTTTGGTGGAAAGTGTTGAAAAACTATTAAAAGCAGTAGTTGTGAAACAACAGCTGTACAGATTTGTTTGCAGCAAAGGGTGGTTTGGGCTGTGCACAGGCCCTGAGTACCTGTTTCAGCCCAGAGTTAGATGGTGACTCTGTTTCATATGGAGGCTTAACTGAATCTAAGCTTAATTGAAGTTCTCCAGGCTGCCTTCTG
This sequence comes from Callaeas wilsoni, assembly GCA_013398955.1. Classification (NCBI taxonomy): domain Eukaryota; kingdom Metazoa; phylum Chordata; class Aves; order Passeriformes; family Callaeidae; genus Callaeas; species Callaeas wilsoni. The sequence goes on along the minus strand of VWPU01014210.1, from coordinate 95,615 downwards.
CGGCTCACGGAGAAGTATTCCAGAGAACAGGGTCATCCCACCTAAGAGCTAAGTGACATTCCTGAAACAGTGGAATGTGTCTGCAGACAGCATCGAGGGCTGCTGGCTCTCTCACACAGCCCCCTGGGGAAACAGCAGGCCTTAGAAGGCACAAATCCAGAACATAACCCAGCTTCTGCTACTTTCTCCTTAAGTGAAAATTGCATTTTACCCAGAGAGTAATGCCAGCCAGTTAAACTGTGTAAGCTGCTGCAGATGAGGCCCTTCTCCTCTTATCATCCCCCTGAATATAACCGGTGGTTTCTTTCAGCCTGACTTTTTTGTGAAAAAAGCTTGCACTGAAACGAACTCCTCTGGTTTGATGCTGTGGCATAGATACTCAAGGCAGTACCAGGCATCTGGATGACATTACACCTCAAGAATCAGAATTTGAATCCCACTGGAAACAAATATAAAGTCACACAGCCTTTGAGCAGCCTATAAACCATCCACCACGAGGAATATAATGGAATAACTGAAGCATTCAAGCATCCTTTTGGTGCAGTCCCAAGTACAGCACACTGCTGACAGTGCAGCCAACAGCAGTGATTGCTGTGGAAGGAGCCGGGAATTTGAGCCAGAGCAGGCTGGAGTCAATAAGTCTTTCCATTTACTTTAGTGTACTTAGAGCTCAGCTTTTAATGACTCATGCACTCCATGGTGCTGACCGAGGCAACCTTCCTTCCTAAGGAGCCTGAACTTGGCATCAGAAGTGGGAGGACGCAATCAGTAGTCTCTGCGACTGCTGTCCCAGGCTTTGAATGTAGAGACACTAAATTATATAAATAAAGGATATAGATAAATAAAAGCTATGTAACCTCAACACAGCATCCTTTCGCCACACTGATGAAAATCAGATGGTTATCTTCTCCAGTGTTCTTGTTACTGAGGAAGCCTTTGTTAAAATACTTCTAAAGCTCACATCCATCACGTACCTGTGTACCATCTCTCCTTTGCTGTGACGTGAGGGTGAGGCTGCTGTATTACCTTTGAACTGGAAGTCAGATTGAAGATACACACTTAATTCTTTATGACTTAAAATTTGTCTAATAGAGGTTGTTTTGGCTTACAGTGGGAGACTTACTGCACATATCCACAGAACCAAAATAAACCACATCAGGCAGAAAAACCGTAAAATCATGGAATACAGGTTTTTGAGAACATCTAACTATATTCATAGAAAAAAGTAAAACTAAACATTTGTCTATATGTAAACAAAAATATCAAATATATTTCTAGGCATATAATCATCTGTGTAATTTCTGGGAGGACTTACCAGAATTAAAAAGAATAATTCCTTTCAGATAGGCATATTCTTTTGCACTTATGTCCAGGTCCCAGAATTTCCACAATAAATTCTTCATCTTCTGAACTTCTGCTAAAGGTGCTCCTGCTGACAAGCTGCCCAGGTCATTCATAGCTGTCAAAGACTGATTGAGGAAGATTTTTTTCAATAAACTGGTGGCTGGAATCTCTCTCAGGTCAAAATCCACTCCTTCTTGTGCCATGCCCAGGGCAAAAAGAGGGGCCCAGTTCTGTTGTATGAGGACAAACTGATCCTCCCAAGGCATGTGATAAAAAGAAGGTAAGTTTCTAATAAAAGTTGAAGTCTTCAACAGCACTTCAGAAGCTCTTCTGCATGTGGCTTCTGGTGTTCTCAGGACAACTCTTCTCCTGCCCAAACCAGGGCAGCCTTTGCTTCCTGTGGAGCAGTGGGGACTGCAACACTGCTGGTGCCACTTGGTCTCACTTCCATGCTCTTCGTTAAGGATCTGGTACAGAATGCTTTTAGAATGGTGTGTCTCACACTGACATTTCCCAAATTTCTCAGCTGGAGTCTTGGTAGCCATGGAGGCAGAGTTCCCTGTGGCAGGAAGCAGCATGCTTGGAGCTATGCGTCAGCAGCAGGGGAGGGCATTTCTGCCACACAGGGAAGCACTGTGTGGTTATATACACATGGGCAGGTGTTGAAAAGTAATATGACCCTGATCCATAAAGTTACCTTGAACTTTACTTGCACCAGTGTGTTTCGAACGAGGCGTGGCTGCAGGCTGCTGGTGTCCCTGGGCTCCCGTAGCCCCAGGGGAGCAGGTGGCATGGGCCAGTCCTGGAGATGGAAATCCTGTGTTTCAGAACTACCTCACATTTCCGTGAGATTTGAGAGAAACTTCAGGGAAGGTCAGCTGTTGGAGCTCATGATACTGTTCTCTCTTGCATTTCACAAATGATAATTTCAAACACAGAATACGAGGGCTTAGAGTCATAGAATTGATTAGGTTGGAAAAGACCTTTCAGATCATCGGGTCCAACAATTGACCCAGTCCAAGTCCACTACTAAACCACGTCCTCAAGTTACACATTTACATGCTTTTAAGTGCCTCCAGGAATGGTGACTCTACCACTTCCCTGAGCAGCCTGGGCATCTGGGCATCAATGTAGAACACGACGACAAAAGACATCCAGTACAGTTTCCTCCTTAACTTCAGAATATTTCTCCCAGACAGGCTGTGAAATTGAATTTTCCTCATACAAACTGATGAAGAAAAAATGGCAATTCATACTGCTGTGCATGTGAACTTTCGTAGCAGCTCAAGAGCTGAATGATTGAATTGTCAGGACTCTTCAGTCAACATCAGGGAACACGAAGTACCAGGAATGAAAGGAACTCAGCCTTAATAAGAAGGCATTGATACCTCAAGTTTTTGTTACTTCACACTCTCTTCCTCGCTCTTATACAGGGAAAAAGGTACTAAGATTTTTTTACCAAGCACAATGTTTATGCATTCCTACCATCTGGGCTCTTATCATGTCTTAGCAAAAACTGAGCATTCAAAACAACGGCTTGAAGGTCTTCACCTGCCAGATCTCCCAGCCTTCAGTGTGTACAGGCCCCCCTCCCCCCCATCAGATGCATAGGTGCAAATTTGGGTTTTGCTACAACAGGGTTGGGTTTTTTTCCATGATGAGCCATTTAAAAATTTACATTTATTTACATCTTCATGATATTTATGTTGCAAAATTTTCCTCTTCTAAGGAGACAAAAAATAGAGGAAGAGATGACTGCTCCAAAGTTGAGAAATTTAGGACTGGAGTGCTGCTGAGGTGCAGCTACAACTACCTGCTGTGGAGGTCCAGGGCACACACAGCACTGAATAGCTGGTGGGATTTTCTTGTCCACCTCTCCATTCATCCAGCAGCTCCCTGCTGCTGTCCATTGCTGGGGTATCAGAGAGCTTTGTAAGTTAAAAGGCGCAGCAACAGAGAAGTCCCCAGAAAGTCTCATCCTTCTTATTAATGGTGTAAAATTCAAGCTGGACTGAGGTTCAACGGAATGAACTGCACTTACAGGGCCATTGCCATCTGAAGTTCAGCATGAACTACATTGATTGGCTAATGGCTGTACTAGAGAGACTGAGCTCGCTAATATCGTTCTTGCAAAGCATTTGCTTGTAGAAAGTAGTTCTGTCCCCTGACTGCTGATGAGTGTGGTGGTGTTTCAGTAATCTAGGCAGCAGAGCTCTGAGCAACACAGCTCCTTTGCTCCAAGAGCAACATCTCATGGTTAACCATTTCACTCTCTTGGTTCATGTAGTTATTTCACACCTTCTGTTAACTGTGCTTATGAAAATTCTACTTCAGATTAAATTGGTTCTTTTCCTATTTTTTTTCCTTCTGAGGTCTGCATCAGTCATATGCAGAGTCCTGATGTCAGCAACATATGGCATTGGATACCATTTCTATTTATCATCATTTATTTCCTTTGATTGTGCATAGATCTAAGAGGCAGAAGAAAATTGTATTTCTTTCTATCAGAAATTCGTGGTGTATATATATATAATTATATGTAATACCTTTATGACTGTTTACGAAATATAAGAGTAAAGGTCACTGCCTCAGTATGACTGCCTAGGATGCATTACGCATTATCAGCTTTCCTGAGAAAATGATTACTTAGAATTATGAGTCAATATTGAATTGCAGGTGAAACTGATCCTGGTTGTCCTGATTCAAAATTGCCTGAAATGAACTTTCTGCATGACCCAATTTTCTCAAAGGTAGAAGACCAGCAGCTAAATTTAGCTCTATACTCATAAATTAGGCAACAGTTAATTTTTCTTTCTAAATCTTACCTATAGAGTGGTTGCAGCCACACACAGCTAGATATAAAACATCTTGCTGCTACAGTAGCAATGCTTCCTGCTTTCAAATGTTAAGGAAGCACACAATACAAAACTCAATTTTTTTATATTGTAAATCCCTATGAATTTTTGCCTATTTTAGCTATCTCTAGCACGCTGGCTTGAGAACAGTAAGACACAGTCACATCATTTTTATTTTTTCTGTTTTGCATTTATATACTTTTTCAACCTAAAAGACACCCACACCCACAAATACTCACGGCCACCACATTCTCTCTGAAACCATCAGAATTGCTCCTCAGGCATGAGTGTCACCATTTGGACAACAACACAATGTGTCCACACACAAAATGAAAAGAACACAAAGAGAGTTGGTTTAGATTAGATATACAGAAGGAATTCTTTACAGCGAAGCATCTGTAAGGCACTGGCACATGTTGCCCAGAGAAACTGTGGATGCCCCATCAGTGGGAGTGTACAAGGCTGGGTTAGACAGGGCTTTGAGCTACCTGGTCAGTGGAAGGTATCCCCTGCACATGGCAGAGGGGCTGGAACTAGGTATCTTTAAGGTCCCCTCCGACCCAAGCCATTCTATGACTCTATGATTGCTGTAGACAGCTCTTTTATATTCACACCATTGCTGGGAATTAAAATAATAAATATCTCATTGGGTCCAAATGTATAAGACATGTACTATTTTTGGCTCACATTCCATAGCATTAATTCACCTAATGGAATACTTGGAAGTCTGAGAGACTTGTCAGAAAATAAGAGGAGCTTACATGGCAATCTTATCCTTACGTTGGCAGTAGCGAAACATGAATCTTTCAGGAAGAATATATGATGTATACTACTCTTCTCATGACCGTTTTTCTTGCCTTCAATAATTTGCAGCTTAGGGAAATCCTGAACCAGAATGATTTTATGCATTTAATTAACTTTCAACTAATTTCTAACCTATGCTCTTATGCAGTCTCCTCCTAAAGCCACATGAACATCCACATTAGCCTATGTCAAGGAGCTGTGTGGATGCCTGTAAGCAAGACAAACCTTGATCAAACATGACATTTACAGCATCTGGTGCCTTCTTGCTCTTTTACTGTGGAGATAAAAAGGGAATCAATCAATCCCTATTCATCCTCTCTATTGCTTGGCCTACTTTATAAATCTCAGTAAGACTCTCATGGTCACCCTTTGTCCAAACTAAAGAGATGTAGCTTCTTTCTTTAGAGTGACACAAGGCCTTTGATCATCTTGTTGCCCTTATTTGAATCTTTCCTAGCCCTGTAGCTTTTCTAAGATCTTCTTTAGGGGGAGGTGCAGAAAGTATCAGGATAGGACACAATATCCAGGACTTAGGAAAGCATAGATTTATACAGAGGCAGGATAATTTTCTCTGTTTCGCCTTTCTCAAAAGTCACTGCTGAACAACAAGCTGGTGTTGCCATGGAACAGTCACAGCCCCCAAGTTTTATTCCTGAATGATGGTCTTCATTTCAGAGGCTCTTCACTTCATCAGAAGTAGATCAGGAGTGGTTTACATACATCTTTTTCCATATATGCATATACACATATACTTAATTATCATTTGACACCTAGTTGATGACTTTTATAAAGCCTTTCTACAATTCTTCTGACAGTCCTGTTTTCCGCCAAACAATTTTGTACCATCACCAGACATTCATATTCTCAAACTTTGAAGGCACTGCTCTTCAGAATAGTTCACTCAATGCTGTGAGTTGTTTAAAAGACTATAATAAGTTAACTATGGGGCAGAAAATCTGACACTGTCCTTACAGCAGAGTAAGCACATACCTGTTGGACTATACATATATGCACAATGTATATAGTAACTATGTTATTACTAAGCATTGATGTGAGCTCTCCTACTTTCCTAAAAGGTGAGACTGGAGGCAGATGCATTTCCGAAAGAGAAAAATCTTCTGCTATTATTTCATATGGGCTATAAGAACGAAATGCCTTCCAAGGAAACTGACAGCAGCCTTTCTGGTGTCACACCAGGTTGATATATGCACATATTCCTTGATTCAGTGACCTCTTATCTCTCTGGTCTCACTTGCAAACATTTAATTGGCCTATAAACATCCATATGACTTCAGGAATCTCTAGGAGTTTTATACAACGCGCTTTCTGGGAGGAGTTGGGTGAATTCCACATCACTGGCACTTTTGGGGACAGCTGACCTCTCTAACAGCCTTAAGAAAAGGAAACAGTAATAAAACCATTATCTTTCTGGAAGGGTTCCATTTCCTCCATCTTTCTTGAGCAAAAAGGCATTCATTTCTCAGCTAGAGAAACCAAGAGCCACCATTCAGACTGCCAGCTTTGGCTAGGCAGACACTGGGAAATACCAGGCCCACGTTGAAGCCTGCTCAGCTTTTAAACAACCTCTGAAACAGTGTCTTTAGCTTATGAGAATGCCATGGTAAAGTAGGATTTGGCCCTTATAGCTGAAGCAAGCCTACATGAATAATGAATCATGTTAATTTAAACACATTCAGCCTACCTTGAAGCTCAAGTGATTGAGGGTAAGCATGTGCTTAAAATACTTTGGTTGGTTGTGTCTGATAAAATCAGCATCTTTTTGACAATAGCCATTGGAATAAAAGTAGCAAATCAATAGAGAGGCAGCTGCCCTGCATGAAATGTTGTCTATCACTGAAACTAGGCCTGTTTTAAATTTGCTTCTGGTGACTGAGCTAGATAGAAAGCAAGTGTCTCTGAACTTCTGCCCCAAATCTTGATGTGAAACAGGAGTTCTGAGAAGCCCTTTCCCTAAAAACCTACCCAAGGCATCTATATTTACTCATGTCTTGCTGTTCTTTGTTTCAAGAAACCTTGGAGTAGCATTTAAAGTGACCTTTTGGCAGGTGCTACTCACTAGCTGAAGTAGGGGGAGTGTTTATCTTCATTTTAAACCAAGGACATTTTGTTAGAGATATTATGCTGCCTGACCATATCTCAGCTGTTGCAATTGTGAATGCAAACATGTGCCATCTGGAGCTATAACCAAACACGAGACTAAAATATTAGCACAGAAAGTAAGTAACAGCTCAGCGGTGCTCCTCAGGCAGAAGACAGGATGACACAGGAACATATTTCTTAACTCTTCAGTTTCTTATAAATCTAAAGAAGCAATAGATTTCTTTGCATATATTTGCATAAATAAACCCAAAAGGGCTCTTCATGTTGTTTAAGCAAGCAAACAAACAAACAAACAAACATAACAACAAAAACAAGCAAAAACAAGCAAATCCAGCTGGATAAGTAAACTCTTTCTATGATTTTTTAATAGCTCTAACCTGCCTCACTCTAAAGTGGGGTCAAAGCCTTCTTCACCACTTTGCACACCATAGCAGATGTGCTGCTTCTGGGACATTTCTCCCTTGGTGACACGTAAGGGATTGGTTTAAGTCACGTTTGGAAATGGGCATGAATCTGGAGACATGAATAGCTTTTAAGCTGCCCAACACTAATTGTTTGCTTTCTTCATACTAAAATTTTTGCAAGGGTAAATTGGCAATTTTTTATAAGGGCACACCTTGGGATGTAGAGATTCTAAAATAAACCAGAAGTGACCTTGTGCGAGTTTGTGCCATTTTTCTCCAGCTCCCCCACTGAGTTGATGGTGTTTGTAGAGCCACCCCTATCAGCGCTGGGACAGGTGCCTTCAGTTTAAATACAGATAGATGTACCACTTATTATTGCTCAGCAAGTGAAAAATGCAGCAAAGCAAAGTTAGAAAATGTTCCTGGCTAGCAATGCCATCTCCAGGGTGGCACTGAAAAGGCAGTTCCTCCTTCAGCCCCGTCCCTTGCTGAGAAGAGTGGTTAAGATGATAAACTTTTTAATGTAGTATGGAGCTCACTGTCATATTAAAGTGAAGTCTGTCTTATATCATTGGAGATAAATGCCTAATCTAGTGATTAGCACTCTATAAATACCACAGATCGGTGAGTGAAGGTTAGATGGCAGGTTAGATATGTGGTGTATATCTTCAGACTTGCCTTTATACATTTCATTTATGATCAGATGAGCAAGGCCCAAGAAACTAAGTCCCATACTCTTTCATTTTATTTTGACATATATAGGGGACAAAAAGATCAGAAGATGTCTTCTGCCAAAAACATAGGACTAATATATTGAATTTTCCCTGTGACAAAATTAACATGCCCAAACTTCCCTCATTGTTTTGCCATAGGATAACTTCTCTACCAATAATTCTTGAATTAAATATCTGTCTATTCAGATTGGGGAAAAGGAAGAAAGCGGTTCTATCTCAAAATCTGGATTTTCTAAGAGCTCAGAGTACTTAAAACCAGATAATTCTCTGGTACTACACACAATGGATACTCAATCTCTTAAACCTGTACCTGACTGGCAGCACTGAAGGCCAATAAAGGCAAGTGCCTGCCTGCCTTTAGGCAATTATTTCTTTAGAAATAGGTTGATCTGATAAAACTGGGGAGAAAGAAAAGATGTTGAGTCGTATTGTAAATTGTAAATTAATTTTTTCTATCTCCATGTGTGAGGCTCAGCTGTCAAGATACTTTGGGGAAAGAGCCAGCTTTCTGAGAACCATGGAGTCCAGCAGAGGTGAAGAAGAAAGATTGAAAACCTTGCCAGAAAGCATGTATGGTTTTGAGCAAACGGTCCTGTGAAATTAAGGCTAAGGAAATGGATTTCAAATGCTCAGACCCAGAGAAGGATAGTCACAGTGTCTCTGTAGAAAGAACTAGGATGCTGAGAGAGCAGAAGATCCCAAAATCTGAAAATGTTAAATAGTACAGGCTAAAAACAGTAGGCAGGGAACGGAGGGAAAGATCAATCTGCGCACATTTAATAAGAACAGACTATGACAGGATAGATGCTATTTGCAAATAGTCATATGAAGATGTGAGTTGCTGAGTCAAAGGTGGCCACAAGACACAGGCACTTCCATGCTGTTCAGTGGTAGTTTGAAAGGCATTCAGACCTTCTTCTGGACCTGTTTCTGTATACAGTAAATGATTTAGTATTGAAACTTTAGTGTTGCAAGATCAACTGCTGCTTACTCTGGCATTTATGTTATTTCTGTCACTCTGAAAAACAGCTCTGAGATTTTTAGAACCATGCACATTTGCAAAAATCATATTTTTGAAAGAGAAGTCTGGCTCCATTTGCCTCATAAAAGTCTGCACTTAACCACTTTTTTAAAAAATACTATTATTTTAAGGTCAGTGGAAACTCCAATAAAGTGTTTCAGGAAATCATCAGATCATTAAAGCAATGGAAACTGAAATGTATGCAATATAATGATTTCAAACACATTATAAAACTGGGCAAGAAATCAAGTGCGTAACGTTCTCCCTCAGGACCCACACAGTTCTGGAGTGATTGTATCATGCTACATGCCAGTGACTGCTCCTAGCTTGCAGTGGCTACTAGAAGGTATTTTTTCTTCAGAAATGCATGCATTGTCACCTCTCAAACCAGCCTTTGAGACTAAGCCGAGACATACCTTTCTGTCCCTTAGCTAGCCAGGGAAACGCATGTATGAGGAGTTTTGTCCTCAGGAGTGTGTCTGGTGTCTACAACTCCCACCTTGTAGGGAACAGACACCTTAGAGTCCTAACATGTATTTGAAATTGTGCTCAGAAAGGCAAGGTTTTAAAACCATGAATCAGATCAGTTTAACTGCAAGGCTTGTGTGAACACATTAAAAGAAACAAAAGACCAAGAGAAGCAGGTGTCTGCAGTGTTTAGTTAGCGCTCAACACTCCTTTCACCCTCCCCAGTTCCTGTGACAGGATGGTGAGAGCTCTGTGACAATCTTGTGGGAGGTCACATCCAAGCTCAGAGGGACTGAAGCATTTATACCTCCAGGACCTGTTTCCCTTTATACCTCAGAGCCAACAGTGGAGATCATCCTGGCCCAAATCCCTCCCCCTTTTCCTCCCTCCTCCTGCCTCAAATGCTTCTCGTTCATTAGGTCAGGCAGGAAAGGCTCTAGAACTTCCTTCCATTAAGTCAGTACTTCATGCCATCTGTTGTGGAGATGAAATTCTGTTTTGAGCAAGGCAGAAGGGTTTCTCCTTGCACAGTTTACAGCTATTCCCATAGTGGGCCAGGATTTACCAAGTTCTCAGCTCAGTGTGAAGTAGAACTGATCTGGGAAATGCCTAAATCCCATTATATAAACATTTCATGTTAGAACTCCTACTCTGAACCCACACCAAGCACTCTTCCCATCATGTGTTACACAATTTCATAAGTGTGAACAAATGACACAGCTCATTATTGATCTCATTTGAGACTAGACTTGGCAGCAACCACACATGTGGAGGTGACAGTACTTCAGAGGGTACCTCAACCCAATTCCCAACTCGGTGTTTGGAGAGGCTTTTGGGACAAGCTGTACTAAGCTGGCCCAGCAGGTCCCATCTGGTGGTAGAAGGTCACCCCTTCAGAGCTCTGTGCTCCTGCCCAGTCCCACACACTTGTGCAAGCAGAGTTTGGAAAGGGCAACACTCACCTTTGCTCTGCTGTCATCATGCTAACGTTACTTTACTAACAAACTATCAACTATGGCAAAGAATAGATTTGTTTTTCAGAACAAATGTAGGAATGGAACAGTCAGTAGAAAACAAACCGCTGAAAATTCTAATTTCACACACGATTTCTCTTGAGTAACTATCCACATGGGATGTTCGGTTTACTGTTACTACGAGTGTCACCTTTAAATCCCAAAAACCTAGGGCAAAAATGAAGTCAAAACAAGTGACGGGAAAAGTAATTCTGGTTTTATTTGTAATGTCAAAACAAGACATCACTTGAAAAACTTCTAAAGTTAAAACAAATAATATACAATATATTTTAAAACACCACGCAGAACAGCTAAAAAAGATTTATTTTTGGAAGAACCATCCGCAACCCAAATTCATGTGTCCACAGCAAGCAACATGGTTTGAAAAAGAAGCAGCAGAGTTGTTTGATTAGCTGGCCTTCCTCACCTGCTATTTGAGTTTGTGTTTCAGTGTGCCCAGAGGATTAGCAGGTTGTTAATATAGCCTCAGAAAACGGACATCTTGACCCAAAATCTAATTTCATGCAGCAAGAGAACAGAAAAAAAATCAGTAAATTATAGAAAATCCCATTAAATAATCATAGCAGGAGAGGAAGAGGTCTCTGGAATATCAAACCGTCTGAAAAATGCTACCGAGAACATTTTGATAAGGATAAGGGAGAGATTAAGGGTGAGGTCTTAGTGCATTCTGTTACATATTAAATCCTGACACAGATGGAGGCATTTAGAAGTGAACCACTAAGGAAGAAAACTGGCAAGCAAATAAAATAAAATTATTCAGAGAAAATTATTGCTACTGGTTATTTGTTTTCACTGTTACTGTTTATTTAGAAATTAGCACTCCACTGCCTGAGCCAAGACCTTACTATGGAAGTTTTAATCTCAAAGAAGATAAAATAGAAGAAGGTGAGAAGATATTTTTCCCCCCTTTAATTTTCTTTTCTAATACCGAAATAATTTCTTTCCTGCAAATAAAGCATTGCTGTCAGTGATGTCCACAAGAAACCACACAAGTAGTGGGTTTGGATGTGCATTAGCTGCACATAGCTGATACTATGATTCAAAACTGCTAAAAGAAACAATGACATATGAAGATACATCAAAATGGGCATTAATTTACTTTATAAACAAATGTTTTCTGCTAACCCTTCATTTCCTGCCTTCTGTTGTGTCTGTTTGTTTGTCACTGGATATTTGAGCAGGTAAAACAACTGGACCTTGACCTTCTTTGGAGTCATCACAAAACAAATTAATACAAGAAGCAAACAAGCTCTAGCAAATTACAGTGCATCCTCACTTATTGCTCTCAAAGCCTAGAAGATTCCTAAATGTGAAAGTAAAGAAGGAAGGCAGATTAACCCTGATAACCAAGTATCATTATTTCTAAGACAGTTGCTGGGATATGCCCTTGTGAATGTGTATCACGTAGCAGGTCATATTTATGATAGTACACATAAGAGCAGCACGGATAGGAAAATACTTCCCTGTTTGTAGAGTAGTGTGAAGCTTTGCTCTGCTGCCCTATTTCCAATTTCCCTATTTCCTACTTTCTTTTCTCATTCCATCGTTGGACAAATCCAGGTGCACTTTTGAGTCCCTAAATGCGCAGCTCGATTAGCTACAAACAGGATGATGACCACATATCTGGTAATTCTCTGCAAGAACCCAGTGACTTTTGATCTGAAAATCACCTCCATAAGTGTGTTATTTATTTTCACTCTAACCATCTTAAAGGTAAACCAAACTACCCAGATGTAATTGCAAAATCCAAGGACAGAGAATTACATTCAGGTTGACTTCACAGATATAAAACAACTGATAAGAGACCAATATGACAGCTGACTGCAGTTAACCTTTAATTGGGATCCAGCAGAAGCATGTGCTTGTTAATATGCTGCTTTAAAAGCAAAACATAACACAGTCCTGTCTTGTTTATGGAACAAGTAAAATAAATGGAAAATGTTAATCTCTGGTCTAACATGACCATGTTTACCCTGTTAAGCCACAGTGCAGTGCGTATTATTTGACATCGAGTCTCAAGTCAGACTGCTTTGGTTTTGCCTTTACTTTACACTGTAAAACCAGTGCTTTAATGTTCACTTTTCAGGCATAAAAGTTGGTTTTTTTTAAAAAAACCCCAAACTTTTACACATAAATGTATATAAACACAAGCAGGCACTTCTCTCCAAGGTTACATAATTCTAATACTAATTTCCCCATTTATCTTCATGGGAGATATAGGGCAGGAAAAAAAGAAAAAGTAAACTATGTAACCTCACTTGAATTTATTAACAAAGTTCTTTGCACCTTCGTCCCTATGTTCCACTGCAGGTAGATACTCCAGGCAGTTTGAATCAATAGTATTTCCATGTGAAATGGTTATTTGGGGAAGTGCTGCTGTACAAGACAGAACTAGAAATACAAAACAGGTTTGCAATGACTGCTCTGCGGAGACACAGGTATCTCACTGCAGCACAGCTGGTAGCCAAGGGGACCACCTGTGGTAAAGGAAGAACTTGAATGAAAAACAGGCACTGGAGAAGATGAGGTGTTTTGCTGGATTTGGCTGGGGTAGAGTTAACTTTCTTCAAGTGGCTTGTAGGGGGCTGTGTTTCCAACTTGTGCTGAACACAGAGTTGATAATATAGAGGTGTTTTTGTTATTGCTGAGCAGGGCTTTGGCCCTTTTTTGGAACCAAGGCCTTTTTTACTTTTTGTACTGCCACGCTGGGGAGGGGACTGGGGGTGCCTGGCAGGTTTGGAGGAGCTGGGACATGTGGCCCCAATGGATCAAGGGGATACTCAGGACCATATGACATCATGCTCAGTATATAAGATGGGGAGGAGGAAGGGGAGGACATTTGGAGTGATGGTGTTTGTCTTCCTGAGTCACTGCTAGGTATGATGGGGCCCTGCTCTCCTGGAGATGGGTGAACACCTGCCTGCCCATGGGAAACACTGCAAATTAATTCCTTGTTTTGCTTTGCTTGTGTGAGTGGCTTTTACTTTCCCTATTAAACTGTCTTTAGCTCAACCCACGGGTTTTCTACCTTTTACCCTTCCGATTCTCTCCCTTATCCTGCAGGTGGGGGAGTGAGCAAGTGGCTGCATGGGGCTTGGCTGCTGGCTGAGATTGAACCATGGCAGGTGTAAAGGTACTAAAAGCTGCCAAGCTAATGGATTTATATGAAAGAAAACCAGGAGCCAGAGGGATTTGCATGCAGACACTCCTTGTGGCATGGATGGAGCAATTGGGCAGGAAGAGAAAGGAACCAAAGACTGAGAAGTAGAACTGAACTACCCAGCCCCTCAAACGGAGAATAGAGTTCATAGACAACTGGAGAAGAGCCCACAGCCTCCAAAGGTGGTAGAAATACACCACAAAAGTATAAAGTCAAGCCTAATTCTCAGTGCCCTTTTGAACTGTGCAGAGGACTGTTAAATAGTGATCTCTTAGATGCCAGTGAACAGGAACCATTCTCTTCTGATACCCACACCAAACTGCTTAAAAAGGGTAATGGAAACACTGCTGGAGTCAATGTCCACAGCACATAGTCTGTTTTCTTTCCAGAAAATTGGTTGGTTAGCTGGTCTGACAGAGGAAAGAGATAAAACAACTTGTGGAGTTGATCCCTGGGCTTTCAGACCACACTGATTCAAGAAGCAAGAGACAGTCTCAGTACGTGGGCTGGCTGGGACAGTGGGAGACCCTCACACAGCTCACTCAGTGCAACAGCTCTGCAGTAGGGAGACTTCTGGGTTCTCACTGTGGCAACCCAGAGATTTATTTCTATCAATGTTTTTTATTAAACAGTTCATTAAAATTAGCTGTTGTTTGATTTGCAGCCTCTGTGGGGAGTGCAGGCTGCACCTCACTCCTGGCTGGCACAAGCTCAGCAGAATGACTGGTGGTCCCAAATCTCACAGCCTGATCAGCAAGCTCATTCAACAAAGCTGAGAGAGAGAATTGTTGGCAAGGAAGCAGCTGACCCAGTGACAAGAGGCATTCATTTTTCCCACCCTTTAGACCAACACCAGCCTGCCCAAAGTCTTTTTATCGGGTGAAATTTCATCTGTTGCAGAGGGTTCTGAAAGAGATGAGTCACTGAGAAAGATAAGGTTCTCAATGAGGCCATAAATAACAAATCTAGACAGCCAATGTCACCCTTACATTTTAGGCCATTCAATGTGAACATAGTGAAGTACAGTGTGCAGCTACTGAAGCTGAAGCTCAGAGAGGACACAGTTTTTCACACAACCTGGTGGTAGATTTGAGACTCAAACCCATTTTTCCTGTTTATTTGCCTGGCACCCTGCCAGCCAGGGCCCTTTGGAGTCCTGGGCTGAGCCCCAAATTAAATCTATTCATATTCTTTCTTGCATTATAGGACAGATCACTCGTACTGAAGCTTTATGCATTTGGGAGTCCATTCGTGTACTGACAAGCCTGCAGTGGCCCAGCCTCTGAAATGCAAACAGAAACACTTTTGGGGCACAACTCCAAGGCCTGCAACACTTGCCAGAGCAGCACACACCTCCTGCTTTTTATTCCTCTGAGGTAATAAGCTTAAATTCAAAGAACCCTCAGGAGGTTTCACCAGGCAGCTGTTTACAGTGCTTTGAAGAACTCCTGACCTGTTAGCAACTGGCCCTAGCAGGAAGAGACCACCCATTTGTTCCTTCTGGTCTAGTCAGATCCTCAGCCAACCCTCTCTGCCAGAGGGGCTCTACAGAGAGATCTGGACAGGCTGGATCAATAGGTCAAGGCCAAGATTCAACAAGGCCAAGTGCCAGGTGACACTTGTCACTTGGAAGACAACCCCCTGCAGCACTACAGGCTGGAAGAAGACTGCCTGGAAAGCTGCCCCAAGGAAAAGGACCTGGGAGTGCTGCTTGACAGAGGCTGAACATGAGCCAGCGTGTGCCCAGATGGCCAAGAAGGCCGATGGCATCCTGGGCTGTATCAGAAATGGTGTGGGCAGCAGGGCCAGGGCCGTGATTGTCCCTCTGCACTCAGCCCTGGTGAGGCCAGACCCTGAGTGCTGTGTCCAGCTCTGGGCCCCTCACAACAAGAAAGACATTGAGGGGCTGGAGCACGTCCAGAGAAGGACAACAGAGCTGCTGAAGGATCTGAAGCACAAGTCTTATAATGAGCAGCTGAGGCAGCTGGGGGCATTTAGTCTGGAGACAAGGAGGCTCAGAGGACATCTTATCAGCCTACAACTCTACAAGTTCCTGAAAGGAGGTTATAGCCAGGTGAGGATCAGTCTCTTGTCCCAGGTAACAAGTGACAGGATGAAAGGAAATGCATTGAAGTTGTGCTGGGGAGCTAGATTAGGGGGAAATGCTTCACTATAAGGGTGGTCAGACATTAGAATAAGCTCCCTAGGGAAAAGGTGGAATCACCATCTCTGGAAGTGTTCAACAGGCCTGCAGAGGTGGCATTTAGGGACATGGCTTAGTGGTGGGCTTCGCAGTGCTGGGTTACCAGTGGGATTTGATGGTCTTAGAGGTCTTTTCCTACTCTAATAATTCTATGAAAATTCAGAAACCCCCCTCTAAAACCAGCAAGCAACCATCCCTCAGCCACTGCCAGCATTGCTCTCCTTCAAGCAACCAAGCCAAGGGGCCGCACCTCTGAAGGGACACAGGGTAAAAGCCAAGGCCATTTTTGTTCTGGGGCTTGTTCAGCCTCTGCTTCTCTCGAGAGCTGTGCAGCACCAGGGGGACCTGCTCAGCCACACAAAGGTGACCTTATTGTTAAGAGAACTCACTTGGCTGAGGGAGTGTAGCTGTACCCAAACCTGGACTGTGCCTTGCCTGCAGGGGATGCTGCAGAGGGCAGTAACCAACGTGGCTGCATTCGCTGGTTGTGTATGGAAAGGTCAGAGCCTGAGACTAAAGCAGTGCTTGAAGGGAGAGAAAGCATGGGAAGCGGACATGGAATGTAAAAAGGAAAGAAGAAGAGGTTCAGCATCTCAGTAGAGGAAGCTTTGCCTGCTGGAGGGAGGGTGCAGAGGGCTGCATGCCCAGCCCACTCCCCGTGCTGAGCACAGGATCTGCCTTTGGCTCACAGGCCCTTCTCAAATAAATGAGTTGTCACTGCCCTGGCTCTCCCAGAAAAGCTGGTATCTCAGCAGAGCTAAGAACTAAATTACTCCTTATTTTTTCTCCATTTGAGTCTGTTCACCCACAAAGCACATATCCCTCTTGGCAGGGAAAGGGCTGGTATAACGTGTGCACCACAAGAGGGTCTCGTGTGCTGGGGCAAAGTGCCCACAATCCAGGGGAAGATCAAATAGAGCAGAAGTACACATTCTTACAATGTGGTGGTGGTTTTACATAAATTATGCAGTTGCCTTTTTTTTTTTTTTCCCAAAAGAATTCCTTTGAAGTGCAGCGTACAGTCCCCCACGCAGTTAACAAAATCTCTGCTACCGGCAATGCTGTGGTGCCCTCAAGTGGATGCAGAACACTGAGAAATGTCCTACATTGCGGTCCCTGCTCCCCGCCTCACAAACCCAGCCTGCAAATGAAGCTCCTGCCCACCCCAAGAGCTCTTTGCAATGCCAGAGGAATAAATGTGCCTCAACATTAAGACTGCCTGACCAAATGTTTCCCACCTAAGAGAAATTCATTTTTCAAGAAATTATTTGATTTATTAAAAAAAAATAAATTTGAAAGAGGAGTTGGTTACAGCATGACCCTCATGATATTTCCAAGGAATAAGCAGAAAATAGAGATGGTTTTGGGTCCAACCACAGACCAAATGCCCTTGAGCTTGATTCCCTTCACCAGATGCAGTATTGCTGGCCTTCCTCTGGAAATTGGCAGTAGATACCAAATTGCCTGACACCAGCCCCTACCAATGTGCCATCCAGCCACTTCCCAGTGCCAGAAGATGTAAAATATCCCATTTCCCACCTGCTGCTTCACTGGTGGCAAGCTACCCATGTATGGCTTCCTCCTCCTCATGATTGTTCTTCCCATATACTGTGCTCTTTGTCACATCACAAAGACGTAGGGGCAGCACAGGCTTCAACAGACACCCTTAAAAAACCAGGGAAGATCTTGAGAGGCTGGACAGGAAATAAAAACATCTTGACACCCGAGTCACATAATTTTAAAAAATCCCTAACTTTTAAGACTACACAGTGAGCATGGCTGAGCTGACTGCTCAGAGGTGACAGAGCAAGTCATGCTACTGCTAGAGAGAACTTGAATCATGGGCGAATGACGCAAAACTTAACAGCAGAGTGTAGCTAATTTACCTCAGCTAAACACTCCACGAGCAGAGGTTATGTTGGAAGAGCAATGCAGGTGCTGATCCATGGCACACACATGCCCAGCTCACTGCCTACCACGGCCCTTTTCCACAGAGCTATTCCCCAGCAGTCCCAGCCTGTCCTGGTGCCCAGGGCAGGGCTTGCCATTTGCCCCTGCTAAATTTTATGGGGCTCCTGTTTATCTATTCCTCCAGCCTGCCCAGGAAAAGCATTCCTGATCTCAAGCATTAATCATCTGCAAATTTGATGAGGGTGCATTGCATTGCCTCCTCTAGGCCATTGATGATGTTGAATAGGACACACCTGAGCAACAAGTACAGAACTGCAGGGGTCTGTAAAGTTCAACTCATTAACCACTGCCCTCTGATCTCAGTCATCCAACCAGCATTTCACCCATCTTCTAGCTGTCCATCCACCCTTCCACCCAATCCCTAATACCCTGCCTTGGTTACAAGAGTTTTATGGGAGGCAGTGCCAAAAGTCTTGCTAAAGTCAAGGAAAACATCATCTCTTGCTCACCTCTCATTCCCAGATCCAGTCATTTCACCATAGAAGGCCATCAGGTTAGTCAAGCAGGACTTAATCTTGTGAGCAGCTGTGGAAAGAACTGGCAATACAAGACTAAAGCTGCAACAAATGATATTGATTAGAAAGAACATTCCTAGGTGCATAGAGAAATCATGGCCAACCAGAGTCAAATAGAAGCAACTGTCCAGCGGAGCAGGAATGAATACAAAACTTCTTAAAACAGTGAATTAACTTCAGCTGTTCTCTGACTCAGCTGCTTTAGAGTATTCCTGTGCAAAAACATCCAAGACACTGCTAAAAACCTGGTAAAGATTTAACTCTCAAAGGAGTTAATTAAAGAACCTGATTACAACAGCCGTGAGTCACTGAAGGAGTGCATGGGCAATGCACTCTTAAAATGCCAGCAGGACATGAGTAGCATGTGAGCCAGGCACAAACAGACCCCAGCAAGCAGCATATTTGAGCAGAAACAGCAGGTTTGGTCACAGCCTATATTCACGGCAAATTTTTTCCACTACTGGAAGACTAGTGTTTGACTCTGGACAAAAAATATTTGCCATCCCTGTCCTCAAGAAACATGCCTTTCAGACTTTGTCAAAAAGCTCTGTGTGACTGAAGTCAACGTAGGTACCCCACAAATCAAATGCCAACCTGGGAGATACTTGATGAGGGCAGAAATTTCTCCCTGAGGATCCATCAGAAGTGAGCTAAAATATAGTGCAGAGCCAGTGGCATGTCAGTATTGTACAGCTCAGACAACCATTACAAGAGTTGTAACTCAAAACCCTACCAAAAAAAAGTAGAGCTATGAATACAAAAGATCGTTCATAATCTCCTTGTGACAGATGAGGAAGCTGTCAGTACAGGTAGAAACGTGTTTAAAGGTACCTAGACTCTGACTAATAAAATTATTTTTTATAGAGAGAGATCTAAGAAAGCTAAAAGACGTTTCATATTAGCTTGAAGGTGGACTGAGGACACTGTCAACACCTGCCAGTTCTATGCCAAAAATACAGGCCCGTGCAGAGAACAGGAGGGACTGCTGACATTGCCATAGCAGCTCTTAACCAGTGCCACTATCAGTGTGGCATTGACTGGACAATGACATACTGCTCTGTAGCATCATCACTGATAACAAACCCCAGGACAGCATGAAAAAAAACCCTGTCCACACCTGGCACTTTGTTCTGACCGTGACACTGGGATAGCTGAAGGAAGCAAACCTGCACTCTGGCTGCCACTGATACACACCTGGTTTGGATACAGCCACAGCTCACATTAAAAGCTTGCAGTCATTAATAAAAGGGCAACCAGTAAGCAGCAGTCACTTGCAACAGAAATGCAACATTAAGTGACTTGCAGAAATGAAACACTAAGCAATTAAAAGGCAATGTTTTGATCAAGGCAAGTAGTTGAGCTCAGGATGCAGAAGATGTGCAGAATATCCTTCTGCTGAGGAAATCTCCTGTAGCCTTTAGTGCTCACCAAGCACCAGTCCTGGCCCAACCTGAAATGCACTTCCCCAGGCAGGTCTGTGGCCACACCAAACCAGCAGCATGAGGACAGCACTGATTTGTGGGCTTGCCTCCGACCAAGCTCCTCAGGCTTCTGATTCCTTTCTGACCATTCTGGCCAGCAGGTAACATCCACCTCTGCCTCCCTGGGCAGCAGCACTGCCTAAAGGAAAGAACGGCTGTCCGGAGACATAGGGGCTAAAAGAGAGACTAAGTATCACCATACGCCATACCCTTTGGGAGGCTGGCAACCTCAAAAATAAAAAGTTTGAGACACAAACTAGAGAGGGACATTTCTCCTTACCAAATAGCTCCTAAATCTATAAGTCCAAAAGCCAGGCAGTTTCATTTTGTTAAGCAAAGAAGATAGAAGGATTGTAAGATTCTTTTAGAAAAAACAAGTGATCACAGAGTCAAAGTGGCACGATAAACAAATGCAGATTGAAGAATACAGCTTTTGATTTCTAAAAACTCAAAAAGCATGAATTCCAGATATAACATTTCAGCACTTTATTTTAAAAAAGGTGGAGAGAGTTTTAGAACTTTTCAAAAATCTTTTTTTCATCTAAAAGGTAATCACAATGAACAGGATGTTCTCCTACATAAAACGCAACAGGGAAAAATGAGGACAATATACACATAACTAAATTTACATATAACCCCAAAAGAAACCAATTCTCTGCCTCAGTTTTCAGTGAGGACCATGATGTCTCCTTGGAGCAAAGGCACAGTAGCGATTGAAACTGAGAATGGTGTTGCACAACTCCGTTGTCCTAGAACTGGAAGAGCAGCTGTATTTGCACCCAAGGGAAGGTGCTGATCACTGTCTCAGAAGCATCACTGCACACCTGCCCCAGGCCACTCTTTGCTTAACATCCAGTACTGGCCGGACACAAGTTCTGAGGCGGCATGGACCTTAATTCTAACCCCAACAAGCTGCTTTTCAGTAACTTTGAAAGGATTGGCAGATGAAAATACATCTTAGGTAGACTCATTTTGAAGTGAATGTCACATGGTTGAAGATCACCAAGACTAGTAAAAGGCAAAAAATGTGCTGCTCCATGCACGACTATCTAGTCTGATCTCAAAAGTATGTCTAGATTTAAAAGCACTTAATGACAAGAACGTAGAAAGTGACACAAAATCCAGTGATTTTGTGATAAATGAGACGCTACTAAATAATTTCTTTCCTTATGACAGTCAGGAGATCAGGATGCATTGCATATATCTTCACATGCACCTTCTGGCACAACTTTTTACTGGTTGAAATGCAGGGAAAGTGAGCCATTGAGACAGATGACAACATATAGTACTAACATTCTTGTTCGTCATGTGATTTTGAATGTTATCCTCCTGGTCAGAAAGAAATCAGAAGCCTAAGTTGCTCAGTACAAAGCAAGATCCATTCCAGTAGGCTGAAAAGAGACTCTTGGAGCTCCTTCAAAGTTTTAGGATCACAGATAAATAGTGACACCACCAATATTCTAACAAAACTTATCATTACCACTACCTTTATCATCCTCAATTCAGGATCAGTCATTCAGGTCCAGGTGGTAAGGAAAAAGTCACAGTAACTTCAATCATACAAAGAGCAGGTTAAGCACCTAGAGCCAAAGCCTTTCCCTGTGTGCTGTAAGCTTAACAGTTGGAAGTGAAAAAGGGGGGGCAGAAGAAGAGTTCTGCATCAGTCATCTTTTTATTAGTTATGAAGCTTAACTGCTTAAGCCAAGAAAATAAATACTGCCTAGGGATTGTACTTAGAAAAGTATTCCCTGAAAAGATAAATATTTCTCTCTAAAAAAGCAGCTGATGATACTTCTGAAATTTTTTCCTCTTCAATGCGTCTTTTTTGAATGTGGCCAACCAGGATGTGCAGAAGGGCAAAGACAGGTTAGTAGGTGGGTCAGGAAAATGCTCTACAGAAAAGTCTGACTGACTCAGCCAAAAAGAAGGAAGTTTGGGAGAAAGCAGGAGAGCAGACACCAGCCCAGGGAGGCTCCTAACAGCTCACAAGGCAGAGTAGTGGGGATGTAGCACCTCCCTCTCTCTCGCTGGGCTTTTTTTGCTTTGTTGTGTGTTTTGGTTTTTTTAACTGGATCTATTCACACCAGGAACTACAGTATGGTTTTCCTTTAGATAGAAGGGGATGCTTCATCTAGTCCTGCATTCCTATCTTCATCTTTCCTTTATGCATGGCCTGTCTTAGGGAAATTCTTCATTATTAGGCTGTGATGTTCTAAGAGATGCTTAAGATGAAAAGCAATTAACCTCTGTCATACCATATCTCAATATAGACTTTAAAAATTATAATTGCAAAATTGAGAGGAATTTACGATATTTCAGTAAATAGAATGAGCAAGCCTCCACTTGTAGTGACTCCTGTTTACTGTAATCAGACACGATGAATAAGCTTTTATGGAAAATGTGCTTGGATGCAGCTCTGGATGCATTAGCCACTCATGCATTAGCAATGTTTATGGATTGACTCATTACACCGCCAGTCTTTATGCATGTCCCTTCTGAGAACATATAGGTTTTTACACATAACCAAAACAGGATGTCCAATATGTAGGAAAGTTTATTTTTCACTTGTCTTCCATGAACCAGAATCTCCCTGAACTGAAAAAGATCCTTGGCCAGAGTTTGAATGGACAAGATTTAATACTCCAATATAGTGACAGACCACAAAGTGAACAGCAAATGCTCTGGGCTCATTATTCAGCACTTATTCCAGATCCTGGAAGGACCTAAACTCCAGGACATGGAGGCCTTATGTTTGGAATTATGGCAGGAGTCTACCCACATGATACCAGGCCCCTGTCTAAAGTTAAACACAGAAGAATTTGAAAGGAACACTGTGAACTCCTTGAACTAGCATTTCCCCATGAAACCACCACTGGAAAGGTTCCAGCTATTGCCCTGAAACAGGGTGTAAGGACATGCATATAGCAAAGTGTGAGGCAAGGTGCTGTGGGAAGACTGAGCACACAGGGAACTCTGAAAAGGAAGGGCTAGCTAAACAAGTTTTGCAGGACCCACCCATGTACAAAAACCCACCAGTGTGCCAAAGTCATTATTGAAACATCACGACCTGCACCGACCTAAGGTGCCGGCAAGAATTGCTGCTGGTGTTATCAGCAGGCAGCGTGTGAAGTGGGACCCAGTGCCAACTAGGTCAGGATGTGGTTACAAGCAGAGTCAAGAAAGCCACAGTGTGTACACACAACCTAAAAGTGAATCTGTGGGACCAAACCTCTGACAAGCAGATCTGAACCCTGCTTCTACCACAAAGTGCTGTAGTTGACTACCCTTGCTACTTGCTTTCTTGTAGCCTTGCTCCACAGCTGACAGCCAGGCAAAAGCCTGCCATGATCCTGCTTCCAGGTGCCCTTCTGAGGTACAGAGTATGATCTCAGCAAGGAAGTTACAGCAAAGCTACAGAACCTGCCTGGCTCCTTGAGGCAGTGGCACAGGTGGCAGGTGGGAAGTGAGATAACGCGGCACAGCTCTGGCCAAGCCGCTGCTGGTACACAGTGCCTGCTAAAACACGATCGCTTTCCATTGACACTGACGGAGCAAACACATTCGAATGCTGCTTGCGGAAAGTGCCGCGCTGACAGGCATGGGGATGGAAATCAAGTATCTAGGACCCAAGGAAACCCAACCAATTAAGGAATCTATGGTCACACTGGGTCAGGTGTGACAATAAGGCGGTGTGGTCTGCTAAACTTCTTTATCGTGAACCCTTTCAGCAAGGTAAGCGATTCCATTCCTGGCAAAACAGCCCAGGCACTTGGGATCAGAGATATATATAGATATAGATATATAGGGGGAATTCCCAAGCTGGAGATTACATCTCATCACTTACATACAGTACCAAGGATCATCCTGACCTCCTTGAATATATCCAATCCCTTTTTGAACGCGCTGGTATCTTTGGCTTCCACAGTACTTCAGATGTACTTACACGTTGCATACTAAACCCTAGGATCTTCCTTTCATCCATTTCTAACAGTCTGACTGATCATTTCATCAGCTCCTAGCCCTACGCAATGCTGATTCCTCCTATCCAGCACCCAGCCAGAGAGAGACAGTTTCCTAAGGACGTCATACAGCTTTTAGTCTTGTATGGAAGTAATTTCCATCTCCTTGGACACCTGCATTGGTTCTCCCCATATTCTCTAGCTTTATTAAACCTTTTCAAGGACTGCAGACAGCGTTCAAATCAAATATGTTTACATAGAAGCACACCAGTATTTTCTTGAGTTCTCTTCCTTTCCTAATAATTAATATTCTAATTGGTTACTTTGGTACAAGGTTTGGGCAGACATTTTCAGAGAACTGTGCATAATGCAGAAGAACCATCCCTAAATACCACTCCACAACACGAGGGGCTGTATGTATGTTAGAATACCTTTTACCCATGTGAATTCCTTTGTGTTCTGTCAACATACTTTATTTACTATGGAAGGCATATTTGGTAGTCTAATTCACAAGCTCCAACATGCAGGAAGACCAGTATCATAAATACTACCTTCCCTTTCTGTGTTCCTAAGGCTAACTTAAAAATCACACAGGACAACATCTAGCACAGCTCTTAGAAACTCCTTTAGACTCCAGTCAAAGGTGCCTGGGTCTAGAAAGCGTTATCAACTGCCCTAAAAAGTTTCTACTGGCACATCAATTTCAAGTAGTTCCTTGGACTTATATCTTACAGAGCATGGCTCTGACATGAAAATTTACAAGTTCCTCAGCTCTGAACATCAACACACGTGACTTAGCTTTTCTTTCCAGATGAGAAGCTAGAGCACCAACAGGAGCATTCTCTAACCCATGGCAAACAGCAAACCAAAAGCCAGGGTTTCTTTGAAGGTTCATCTGCTGTCCCTAAAACCAATGCTTTGTTCATATTTGCATTGCTCAGCACACATCACTGCAGTTAGGAAGTGTCTTTACCTTTGCAGTGCTGGGTGTCTGCCAAGTCCAAAAATCAGACTGAAAGAGATTTAGGCAGACACTCACCTTTCAGTCAGGTACCCAAGACCTGCTGAAGACTCAAAACTTCTCATTACTGAGGTACGTACCTTCCTGAAACGTTGGTGAGTGCTTCCTGCTGGATGGCTCAGGAGTCCCTCCACCACACAGCAGCTGCTGCAGTTCCCAGCACTTCCCCACCACTGTGAAGGGGACTTCACTGCCTTCTGCAGCACCGAACTGTGGGTCCCACTGCATGAACATTCAAACACCTTGTGGGTGACAGGTTCTATGCCTGTTAAGAGTATTTCAAAGTACAGTCCGCTCTGCAATAGCAGTGAAGAGCTTTATGCCCCAATGAGTCACTGAACACAAGCAGCACTGTACAGATCTGTGGTACTGAACAGCTTTCTGCCAAACTCTAAGCAAACAAGACAAGGAATGTAAAGAGCTAAGACTCACAGAAATATTTTGTAGGTGACTTGGCAGTGCTAGGCTAACAGAATCATTTAGGACCTCTAAGATTTAGTCTGTTCAAGACTACAAAGGAAGCAAATACAAATCCAATTCATATTTCCTGAAATATAGTTACTTAAAATCCAATTAAAAATACAATTAACAGTGACATAAAATAGGGGGAAAGCCAGAGACAGAGCATGTAACAAAGAGGAATTCAAAGCTTACCTGCACTTACCACATAACATACACATTAAGGGGGTACAGAGACAAGCCAGAGATCCTTACAACATGTAAGGGTCAAGACCAATGGAGAGATGCTGTTTAAAACTGACCTATTCCTTGTGTTTATTCAGAGTTCAGAACAGTGGTACCACTATTCCACATTAAATTAGTTGTATCTTTCATTGCAAAATCTACCTGGCAATTCATCTGATTAGAGCCAGAATCTTGAAATTGCATCATTGTTTAGCTGTGAATATTCTACCTGCCAAGAGAAGGAATTGAGGTGAGGAGTCAGATTTTTATCTCAGGTTTCATTTCAGCAACTCCCATGAAAGTGTATGGGCAGGCTGTATAAAGATTTCTTCTGTGTCCATAGAGGTGTACACCTTTATATCCTACAAGTAAATCACACTGCACTGCCTGCTCCATTCTTTATGGCCTTTATCTTGCAAGATTTATCTCTTAATTACTTTATGTGAAGCAGTAAGCAAACAAGGGCACACTGTACCAGCACCCTGACAAGGCTTGTCAGTCTGTGCTCCAGGCAGGTGGGCACAGACAACCAAGTTGGGAGGAGATATATACATCAAGCAGGAAGGGAATACTCTCATATGAGCAGTTTATCCTTAGCTGAAACAGGACCTGCCGTAGCAGTAAGTGTTAAAGAAATATGCTAAAAAGTGGTATTTGTTTTATTATGCTGCTGAGAACTCAGTTTTGTGTGAGCAGCAAGGCAGTAAGAGTGTAAACAACTGGAAGAGAGAAGCAAGTAGTTGTCATAACTGGCACCTGCAAGGATTAGCCAGAGATCCTTGCTGAGGAGTTCAGGGAGCAAGGTAGACTTTACACCTGGGCTAGAACTCAAGTTTTCTTCAACTGTTGAATTTTTAACTTGATACTTATCACCACTCCCAGAATTAGTTAAAACCATTTAGCATGAGACCATTATCAGGTGCTTAAATAAAGAACAGAAATCCACAGGAGGGACCAAAATAGTGACAATTTGACAACTTACCTTCAGACTAACTCACACCCTCTGCTCTGCACTCTCTGCTGTTTGGGATTTTATTATTTCCCTCCTGCACTGCTACATGTACAGCAGTAGCACCTTAAGAGTGCCTTCCACAAGACTAGATGAGAAGCAAGAGTTTGACTCCTCCAGTGTCATGGTGATGGATTTGTGAATAGATTTTTCTTGTTCCTTGGTCAAGTGTCCTTAGAGCAGAGGTATATGCAAGCAAACAGCCTCCTTTTCTTGTTACTTGTCAAAGACTCAATTCTAGCTGTTGTCATGACAAGATTGACTACATGAGCAGAGCCTTCAAAACTTCAAACGCTAAATAGAGTTTAATTTCAATTAATCATACAGAGCAGAGTTCAGGCAGAGTCATAGAATCATGGTATCAAAAAATGTTGAGGTGGAAGGGACCCACAAGGATCACCAAGCCCAACTCCTGGCCCTACACAGAATGCCCCAAGAGCCACACCATGTGCCTGAGAATGTTGTTCAAACACTTCTTGAACTCTGTCAGGCTTGGTGCTGTGACCACTTCCCTGGGGAGCCTCTTCCAGTGCCCAGGCACCTTCTGGGTGAAGAACTTCTTCCCGATATCCAACCTAAACCTCTCCGACGCAGCTTCCTGCCATTCCCTCAGCTCCTATCACCAGAGACGAGAAATCAGTGCCTTCCCCTCCACTTACCCTCATGAGGGAGCTGGAGACTGTCATGCTATACTCATTCATAAATAACAAGGGAAGTCACCCTTCTGCAGTTAGGTTTATTTCATAGTGTCAGCTGCTGAGCAGAGCTTTTGGACCACAGTTTTAGATTTAAAAGCTGTAAGTTCCCAAACCCATTTTTCCAACAAAAATTGCAACAGGAACTTACTGAACTGTTCTCATTTACCTTTGTACACTTCACATAGCTGTGGTATCTCACTACTAGCTGATACAGTATTATACCGTATATGTATCCAGTAATAACTTATAGAGAGACATACTCTGCTTTACCAGCCTTTTTCTGTCTCCACTATATACAATGTCCTGAAACGCAGCCTTCAGGGTGACAATAATGCAGGGTGGACATTTTGTAACCTTGAGAAAGCTTCTGGCAGTTACCTGTTACCCAACATTTAAGATTATTTTCTGTCCTTTAAAGCTAATCACACATGGCTAGTCTGTAATTCACTTACACTTTTTAAGACTCCAGCAGAACCTGAGAAGGGAGATAGTTGTCTATAAGGCAGAAAATTAGAATAGATTGAAGACTGGTAAGTGGCAGCTGCCAAGGTAGACAGACATCCTGCAGCATGTCATTGAGGTGGGGAAGGAGTATAAATCAACTGCCCATCTGCAATGGAAAAAAAATATTTAAAAGGGATGACTGATAACAACCCACTGCCTCTCACCAGCCCCAGGGCTCTTTCATAAGCTTCCTCTCATGCCAGTTATATTTTCTGTGGGTTCTTCAGCAGTCATGGAATAAGAGAAATGCTTGATAAACCATACACTACAAAAGAAAAATAGCTGTAGCTATTGTAGCACTGCTGTGCAGTAATGCAGCACTGCTTCTCAATATTCAACACAAACTAGAGAAGCAAAATAGCAAAAGTTAACAATTATAACATTAGAATAATTACAAAGAATTTTTTTCAAGATCTGTAATTTAGACAAGTACTTGGGAAACTTTTCAATTTATGAAAAGAAATTTCTGCAGAGTAGAGATTTTCTTCACAGATTTTTCTCTGAAGAGGCTGATACTTCTTGCCCTCCACCCCTCACACCGCCTGAGAAAGCCAAAGTGTTTCAGTTCCCACACCATAAGCAGTCTCTCACTGTTTAGAATATGAAATGTGCAGAACAATAAAATTTTCTTCATTGGCTTCAACTTTGAAAATTTTAACATCTATATAACATAACAAACTATAAACAAAAGGTGGAGTACAATTAGCATATGTACTCCTTATGCCTGAAATACCACTGAACCTCTGCAGCAGCAGCACTAGAACAAGACCATTACGGGGAACAAACCTTTTTCACTAGAAATATGGGATAACTACCCCCATCCTGACAGATGACTAATTGAGATTCCACACTCTGTTTCATATAATGACAATGAGGTCAACACCTTAAGCTTATCATTCCACGTTTGCTCTTCCCAAGGAGATGTGCTGCTCTCGTGTGTGCTCCAACACCGGGGCAAGCACACATTCTCTGCCCCTGCTTCAGCCCTCCTCCTTATCAGGAATTGTTCCCGCTCCTGATCACTCTCCCCGTTTAATGTGGAGAATCACTGCTAACCCAAACAAGGGAGGGCAGGTGTGAATATTCACTTGCACCAGAAATGTAATTCAGTTAAAACCTGACCAATCCAATAACAACCACGTAAAATCTAAAATCCACTTCTCTTACATTCAGTGCATTTTACAGAATGCTTAGTATTAATGCTTTTAAAAATCCAAATTAGTAATTTATTACCATGATGAACCCTGAAGGATCTTCTATTACTTCAAAATTTGAAAAGCAGACTACACTTATAATAACATTTTTAATACAACAAGAGCCATTTTATTCATGTAAGTCCATAACAGTACTGATGATTCCATCATAGCACTTAACAACAGGAACAGCTCAAAAAATGGGTGACATTTACATGCATCTACCAATATTGTAACTGGTGGCTTACACAGTGTTCATTTCCTTGGTTATGGTCAAAACTGGACACGAGGTATTTGTTAGCAAAGGACATAACAGCGTAACACTGTTCATGCTTTAGGAGATGTTTCAAAAGATAGTTCATGTTTTTCACGTACATCAATTGGCATTTTTTGGGAACTTTTTTATATTAGCTTCAGGAGGACAAGAGAACTAAATGATTCTCATACAAGGTTTTGTACTCCAGACACTGTAGTGCTTTGTAAGTAACACAGACCATAATCACCAAGTAGCCATTGACGTTGCTCAACCCAAGCAGCATGCAAGGAGTTAAAGAGCCCACAGTGAAAAGCATTCAATTAAATTCTTTTTAATGACCTGCAAGCATTATCAGAAGAACACAAAGAACATATGAAAATGCAAACTTTATGCTGAGTGTCCTTTTAAAAGCTAGCAGCACAAAATACTTTTTGAACAGATCAGACATCTGTTGCCTCCTGAGCAGTAGTACATCATTTTGTTGTCCATGTTTTTTGACTCCCAGGTTTTGCAAATGCTGATACATCAAGAGTTTTGCCACTGTTGCACTGTTCATACAAAGTCTGAAAGTTAAACACACAGGGTATTCCGGTGAACACAGTTGTATTGCACATGGATTCAAACTACAGAACAAACATT
This sequence comes from Callaeas wilsoni, assembly GCA_013398955.1. NCBI lineage: Eukaryota > Metazoa > Chordata > Aves > Passeriformes > Callaeidae > Callaeas > Callaeas wilsoni. The sequence goes on along the minus strand of VWPU01014210.1, from coordinate 65,537 downwards.
ACCACTTGAAATAAATCATCACACACTGAAATATTCCATGCCAAAATTGCTCTGTCAAATCAAAAAATAAAAATCACACTTAAGACAGCTTAGTTGTACTAGCTGTAATGCAGTGCAGTGCCCAGAAGAAAATACATATGCTGACTTAGCAGTGTGGGCAAAGTTAGAGAGCTTCACAATTCAGCAGAGAACAAACTAGCTGGAGAGATCTAAAAATCAAGTTTACCCTATAAAATGTCTCCAGTATGGAAACACCAGCATTGAAGGAGAGAGTTATCTGTGTACTCGGTGCATGCAAGCTTTACATGAGATACTCAAATGCCCACAAACAGCCACATCACCATTTTGTTAAAAGAATAACTACTTCTCCCTCATATTTAAAACAGATCAAGTACAACTAGCAGTGTAAGCATAAATTCCTTTATATTTGATATACACTGAATTTGCTTTCCACCCCATGAAAGCAGCTTTGCATTCTCAACATCTTCTGTATACTTTACCACCATCACTTCTTCTGAGACACAGGTAGAAAGAACAGAGTTGAAGATATATCAAGCTTCTCTTTCAGGCAGTAAACAGAGAGGCTGCAATACTTCAACACACAGGAACTAATTTACACATAGCACTGCATTAACTGTTGTGCAACTTCCAGGAAGCAGGAACAGCTACAGTCTGAAAGTGTGCACATTTAACAGATCAATTTAGATCATTTCTCCATAGTGAGGGCTCTTAAATTAGAAGACATCCGCGTAGGGGCAGCTTAAAAGCAAAGCAGATGTACTGGAAGGTAGAAAGGAAAGAAAAAGCTAAAAGAAAATATCACTTTCAACCCTTCCAATTCAGAAGAATGTAGAGAGTCTGCATCCTTGCAAATCAAAGCACTAAGATGTGCAATGTTTTTCCAGCTACGGCTAAAGATTTCATTTACATATTGTTTTAGCTTTCACTACCGAACATTCTAACCTTTGTCTGCATGAGCATGTACTACTATACAAAATAGAAAAGACAATTTACTTACCCTTGCAGCTCTAGAAATAGAATTGGGGGAATTCAAACCAACGAGCTGGCCAAGGATACGTTTCATTTCCTCTGTTGTTCCCTTTGCATTTGGGACACCTGCAGTTAATTAATAGTTATGCTGAAACTGTATACATTCTCAGTGTAAAAATTACCTGTACAGGTTTAAGAATTAAAATATTGAAGTCTTTTCTGAAGCAGATGCAGGCACCAAACAAAATTGAGTCATGCCAACAAGCTACGTAGTACATCTAAGAGTAAAGCATTTTTTAAAGCACAGTTACAAATACTATTTAATAAAAAAGTATTTTAAAATAAATGTACCTGTTTGACAATGACTTTGAATTTGAACATAGGGATGTACCAGCAACTCCGAAACAGAAATTCTTTCCTTAGGATTTCTTACTAAACAGCGCTGCAAATGAAAAAAGAGGAAGAATGCTTTGCCTATAAATTATGAATTATCCTAGGAATTAACAGTATTTACTTTGGATGTTGAACCAAAAGACTTAAGTCAGACTGCTTTCAGTATTTACTTAGTTGGTATGGAGCTGAAAAGAGACTTTAATATGGAAACTACATGAAGTAGCTCTAGCTTCCTTCTTCTTTCAGAATAAGGCCTGTTACTACAAGTAGCAGTGAGCATTTATTTGTGGAAAAGTCTCTCAAGCACAACTCATTCAGTTTTAGAAAATATGCTTTAAATAAAGAAATTATTTAAATCAAAATGAACAGTTACCTTCAGCACATCTTGAAGATCCTTCTCAGCAATATCTGGGAACCCTATTTCATAACTTGGATCAACAATAGCATGCATTTTATTGATGTGACTTGTTATATGTTGAAACGGAGTCCTTCCATATGTCATACAGTACAAAATGCATCCCAGTGACCACACATCGCTTTTGGGACTTATCTAATATTAAAAAAAAAAAAATTGAAGACTACTCTCTACTTAAGAAATTGGCCTTTCCGTCAATTTATCATGTAATTGTACCGTTTTCATTGTATAAGAGATCTTTGTAACTGTTACACAAAATCACTAAGGCAGCATGCCATCATCTACTAAGACAGTGATGTGGCTTCCTTCACTGATATTCCATAAGAAAACTATTCTTATTAACTATTTTTGAAAACCAACTTACTTGAAGAACTAACTTTAGTTTTAAGTTAGTCCTTAACAAGTCTAATTGCAGGATTCTAATTTCAGATTTAAAAAGAAATATAAGTAAAAGCATACTAAATTAATTAAATCCAGGAAACAGTGAGAGATTACAGCTATGTCTCCAAAGTGGAAAGCCACAATTCAATTCCCCTAGGTTTAAAGGATTCAGATCCATATTTCAACCATGACACCCAGGCTGTTCCTTGCAGGGTGAGTTTCCACTTGTCCTGTTGAAGCTGAAGCACTTTAAGAGAAGCACAGAGTGGGGGAGAGGAGGGAAGTGGAGAAAGATGAATACAGAGAAGCTGACTCTCAGCACAGTGGTTAGATTCATGCTTAGATGAGCTGAGCTCCAGAACGAGTCTGCACTTTGCATGCAGTTTCAATTTAACAGTACAAAACAAGGTAAAAAAATTATCATCCTTAAAAAAGAAATCTACTTATAAAATATTTTATTCTCTATTTAGAAAGACAAAATTGTATTTCATTACATGATAATACTTCCATTCAACTGTTAAAAAGTTAATTTTCATGTACATGCAAGTACATATGGATTTTAAATACTTTTTCACCAAACCATGTACACCTAAGTTGAAGCTTGACTGCCAGTGTGAAAATGCTTTCCCTCAGTACTTTTCTTATCATTCACATTCCATTGCCCTGGGGAATATTATAAAATTTGCTACAATACACAATATTCTGTAGCATAGAAAAATTACTAGGATACACTGAACTCATACATGTGGCCCTGAAATACTAGACTTCATTGTATCATCTTTTGAAAGACCTTAGTAGGTATTACTCAGTACTTGTAAAACCTGCCTCTCGCTTATAAGAGCTCAAAAATATGACAATAACAATATCATCATAACTTGTTAGGCAAACGTACTAACAATGGCCTGTACCAGAAAGCAAATTTTCTTGCTTTCAGAAAAAAATTTGAAGTCCAGGTTATTTATGCAGAATGCTAAAAGGCAGCTGTGTAGCAGCAAGCAGTGCTCTAAAAGCTTCACTAGGTTTTGGCAGAAAAAAGCTAAAACAAAAGGGCTGATATTCACACTGATAACATAGTGGAACTCTTGTATTTCTCCACAAAAACTGATTTTAAAATACTTGTGCTTATTATTTAGATATTATCACTGTATTTTTAGCTCTTCCAGTGCCCAAGCCTGTGCATCTGTTTTACTTTCAATTTTACTCATTAAATGAGCACTTACATTTTTCTAAATGCCATCTGCCAAATGCTTTTAGGTACTTAGGGAGATTAGGCTTAACCTTCCAACTCTGCACACCATCACCATGGCAAAATAAATTTTCTTACGTTCAAGTTTCAGTGGAAGATTTTGAGAAAACCAAATCTGAAGATACATGACTGAATTACTTCCTTCTTAACATGAAAGGAATAGGAGGAAAATCATCATACTACCTTAGAACGAGGCTTGCCATTTTCTCCATAGGAAGACCTATCTTCTATTGCTTCAGGTGGCATATAATTCATTGTGCCAGCCTAGCCATAAAAATGGAAAAATATTCTTTTAAGTGAAGCATGCATTGAATTTAATTCACTTCATAAAAACTTCGATTTCTGTCCCAAAACACTGAAAAGTGTCTTGAAAGTTTGTTTGTATTAAGGCTGAAGGCCATTATTATTCTGTTCATTAAAAGCATGTAAAAATCAATGTATATGAATATTCATATACACATAAAACCATTTAGCATAAGATTTCAATATTAATTGAAGTTATTACAATAATCAAAATTATCAGCAGGTACTATAGCACTTTACAGAAAAATGGACATGAATTCTCCATAAGTATTTCACCTGAGAGTCTTTAATGATACTTGTCACATCTGGCTGCATTTGGTTTGCAATGCCAAAGTCAATTAGTTTTAACATTCCATCAACTATCAGAAAGTTTGCTGGTTTCAGATCACTGTGAATAATGCCTGTAAAAAAGAGTTTAAAGTAAAATCCAAATTACTACCATGAGGTTTAGCATTACTCAATTCCCATAACCCTTGCACAGAGAGAAGGTGCAGATTGGCTTTACCTGAGTCTCTGCAGATTTCATAAAAGTGCTTCCATTTCTTTCTAAACAGTTAAGACTTGCATGAGTTTACAGTTAGAATTACTACTTATTCAAATCTGCAGGCACCCTAGAACAGCTCCAGCAATCTGAGTTGCAGAGTTTGTCTCAGTTTAGAGCCTCCAGCTCTGTGTGCACATGGCCACAACTGAACTGCTGCTCTGGAGCAATTCAGTGGCCTGTCTATGCCTGTAGTTCTCTCTTTAATTAGCTAAGCAGTACTTAAAATAAAAGAATTATATTGCTTAGTCTAATTAAAGGTACCATTCACTGAGGAGTATACACAACTGACTTATCACAAACTCTACTCACACTATTTAATATGAATTTCGGTTATTATCTACATAAACAACCAATCCATCTTGATATTTTACAAAAATCAATGTCTTTTTTCAAAACATCACATGTTTGTATGTACCCTGAATTTCAGTAGGTTTTGCTGTTTGCTATATTATTGAATGCTCTAGTCCTGAAAATAGGTGATGCTTCCTGCTATATGTGCTAGTCTTCACTTCATTATTCTATAGGAAGAGATCCAAATCTGCCCTCTCCTTTATGCTACACAGACGAACAGAATACAGATGCATACACTTTAATTATATAGGTAAAGATGAGAGGAAGGCCTGAAGAACTCGAAGAAAAAGCTGAAACACTTTATCAGTGTAAAGATGACAGAGCTGTCATTAATGTCAGAGCTGCTTCTGGAGAGAATGACTGGTTAAAATTTGAGTCTAATAGAGAACAAGTGGAATTAGGAGTATATGATGTAGCCTAAAACAGAAAATATTTTCTGGTTGTTGTTAAGAAAACAGACAGCATTACATAAACAGTGATATTTGTGAGATCCCTCTTGAGTTAGATAAGTCTACCTCTGCATCAAAATTTACCTCGTTTCACTGGTTTTTTAAAAATACAGTAAATATCTATCTTTGAAGATCACTAAGATTACATCAACACACAAAACAGTATCACCTCCAAAATTAAAACAGATCCATATATCCTGCCATATATCCTATACAAATACCTAGAATTATTTAAGAATACCATATTCATGGATTGTGTGAACAGCTTCCAGCATATTTTTCCAATAGCTCTTTCGTTCCAATGGATCCATCTTTTTTTTCTTTTTAAGCCAGCTATTGAGATCGATATTTCCACACTCCATTACCATGTAGATATGTTGATCAGTAATTTCACTGCAAGTAAAATATGTATGTTAAAAGTGAAGGAAATATCTTTTTATCAAGAAATACTGATTAAATAAAGTTAGTATTTACTCACTAGCCATAAAGGCGGATGATTTTATCACTATGTTGCTGCAGTTTACTCAAATGAGCAATTTCATTCTTATAGCTCTCAACAGTCTGCTGATCAGCTTCCTCTAGATTCACGTATTTGACAGCATAAAGCTGCTTCTTGTCATTCAGTACTTGAAACACCTGCAAAACAGTATCAGTTAACAACTTCATTCATCCCTAGTTCTGATTTACTATGGTCCTTCATCTCAACTCAGCCAGAATACCAAAGAAGTCTACCTTTTCAAAAGGAAGAAACAATACAAAGAAATTCATACAAGTCAGCATGAAAAAAAAAAAATTTTTTAAAAAAAATCAAGAAAGACGCCACCAACTACAACAGAAACAACCCTCTATCAGAAGCTATCTCGGTGCCACATTGTATTTTACCAGGTGTAGTACATCATGAGTCTGCAGTGTTCCTAAGATAAAGATTACAAAATAACACTCCCAGAGATACAGGTTTCATCTGCCCTCACAGATTCATTTTGTCACACCAAAATCATTTGGAGGCTAGATCACACGGCACATGAGAAGAGGTTGAGAGCACAAAGTCCATTCAGTCTTAAAATGAGAAGGCTGCTGGAAATCCTATTGATGTCTTCAGCTATTTAAAGGGAAGGTATGACAGACTGCTCTTGAATCATCAAAGTAGGAGATGCAACAGACATAGCTAACAACAAGGAAAATTACAACTGGATATTTTGATTTTTTCACTGTCATGTAGTCCAACAGGAAAACTGCTTGTCCGGATAGGCTATGAAATCTCCATCCTTGGCGATACTCAAACACAAAAACCCATGAGTAGCGTGCTCTATTTTGGCCTTCTTTTTAAGCAGACTATGAGAAAGTGACACACAGAGGTCCCTGCCATCTTACCTTGTTCTACAACCGTACACTGGCAACGCAGGGAGCTGTTCTTTCTGGAGTTCCCTGCTGACTGGAAGCTGGCTAATATTATTCCAACTGACAAGAAGGGTGTGAGGGAAGACCCAGGAAACTACAAACCTGTTAGCCTAACCTACGTTGCTGGAAAAATTACAGAGAATATCCTACTGGCTACTACTGAAGTGCAATGATCAGGCACAGTCAACATGGATTCACAAACGGAAAGACCTCTTTAAGTAATTATTTAAATTAGCTATCCTTAGGATCCATCCTCCTAGAAACTATGCTAAAACATACAGAGAAGAGGGAGGTGATTTGAGAGAGCCAGCACTGCTTCACCAACTGCAAGTCTGTTTCACCAACCCAGTGGCCTTCTATGATGGAGGGACTGCATCAGTGGGCAAGGGAAGAGACAGAGATGTCATCTCTATGGACTTCTGTAAGGCCTTTGACACAGTCCCCCACAACATTCAGCTAAACTGCTTATGCTGTTAAGAAAATAAGGAACTATAACAAACCCAAGAGATTCTGCCAAAGTTGTTTCCCAAGCTCCCATGACGCCAAATTTCCATATAAAAAGCAGCTCACTCACCACTTCAGAGAGAGCAACAACTCTACTTCTCATGCAAGTTACTGAAGTAGTTAAGAGATGATGGTCTGTCTCCTTCAGGAACTCTCAATCAACTTTACATGTCACCCATTTCCCAGCAATGTAATCACACTGCTCTAAACAACAACTTCTCACATTAGGATGTACACAATGCAGCACATCTCTTATAACAGAAGAGCTGATTCTACCAGGAATTTTAATGTTTACCATAGGAATTATCTTCAACAGCAAAAAGTCTAAGCATAGCACTAAACCAGCAAAGTTCTAGAGTCTCTGGGTCAAGCATTGTGTACATGTTAACACCAGGCACTCATTAGATTATTTCAACATGCATTTACAATAGAACTACTACTGTGTAAATGACTGACTGCCTGAAAGGATAAAGGAGCATCGTACCTTACTCGAGCCTCCACTACCTATTTGCTTTAAAACTGTATAAACTCTTCCATTGATGGCAAGGCATTCATGCGAAGGTATAGAAGCTGGAACCTGTGTACACACAGAAAAGGTTAAGAAATAAATATTGGTACATCCAACAGAACTTCAGAGAGGTCTACTTTTTATTAAGTTAAAATGCTTTAAGTTTTCCTGCTCTTTCTGAAGAAGATGTAGTTGTTTACAAGCAGTAAAGAAACTTTGAATGAAAATTAGATCCCCATATACTGATCATTTGACATGTAACATCATTGAACTCTTGTAAAAGGTGCCAAGGCTCTTCATGCTGGAAATCAAGGAAAGAGTGTTCTTTAATAAGGCTTCCCAGATCATTTGAGACACCTCCTTCTTTACATGTAACATCAGAAACTACATTATCCAAGAGACTTTCAGTCCCAGCATGCAACTTAAGAGCTGTACTGAAATAATCTACGATTTTATTTGAAGTTAAGTACTAGCTAGAAGACTTCAGTAGTGTGAAGTTGAAACAGCCTGCATTACCCATATCTGCTACACGAAGCTATAGAAAGGCCTCAAGTTTGATTTAATAATTTATTAATACTTACCCTCTGGTAGGAAGCTTAAACCTATCCCCCAATTTTATCTACAACTGGGAAGGTTCGTACCTGAATGTGCAACACATCTAAGGTAACTCATTTTTACATGATGTCAGGCCACAACAAGTTTATCAAAATTTGTGAAATCTAAAAAACGCTATCTTTTACGTCCCTCAAACTTATGGTTTTCAACACACACTGCTTCTCTTTCTTGGTACTGTACTGTAGTGGGTAGTACCACTGTAAAAGCACTGCAGAACAAAAATAGAGACTCTAGTTCTTTCCTCTGTCACTAAGCAGGATCTGAAAAGGCTTAGGTGGAAGACAAAGGCTCTAGCATTTTGACAAAATTGAACTGATTTTTCAACACCTGACTTATTTCATCTAAATTCAGACATACAAGTGAAGAAAGTTATTTTGGGAATAATAGACTACTTTCCATTACTCATACAGGAAGATGAACAGTAACTTCAGATTAAAAAATACATACACACATTTATTTTACCTAAAGTAGTTCCCAATGAAAATATGTACTGAAAAAATGATAAAATTATTACCTGCAAGCCAACTTGATTTTGAAATGGAGTTGCTGGAGTATGTGGTAAATAATATGGGAACTGGCTGTAGGGAGTAGAAATTTGACATCCTGGTAGAAACTTGTCCTTTATGACTGGTGTACTGAAACTAACAAAAAATACGAATATCTGCATTAGTTGTATTTTTTAAAGATTTTTTTAGCAGCAAAGTTGGAATCTTCAGTGTTTCTTGAAAGTTAAACCCAACTGACCAGCAAGAGCCCAAGCCTCCACTTCACTCAATAATCAGTATTATTGAGACCACTTCAACTTCTTGATTTAGAAGTCCTTTTAGAAATACACTGAAACTATAACATACTTAGAAAATACTTCTAAAAACACCAACTCGCTATCTTCAGACAATAGCTGGCACTTCCCAGCAACTGAAACATGAAAGGAAGAGCAGACTACAACAGAGTTTGAGCCAGTTACTCCTCTCCAGCTTATTGTTATTTATTCAAAAACTTTTCAGATTACCTATTTTTTGAAGTAAGCATATTGAGACAGACAACTTCAAAAACCCTCACTATTGCCTTGAGAGCTTTAACTACACTGTGTATGAGTGGAAAGATCATGGATTTAAGAAAACTAAAGATTGCAAAAAATCCTATGTTTTTTTAAAATTTGTTCTCTTGAGGTGTCTACCATCTATTTAGTTATATTTCTGAACATAGTTTATTTTTCCCCACTGTGTTTACAAAAACTAATGCCAAGATCAGAACTGAAAAACAATGTATATAACCAGACTTATTTGGTAGAGTAAAATCACAGAAGTTAAAAAAAAAAAGACAAAACAAGTGAAAAGCATTGTTTTCATTGAATACAGAAACACTCCGCAATTCTGCATATTTACCATGTACATACAAACTAAGTAAAGAGAATTTAATCAAGGACTATTATCAATTTCCTTCATGAAATTATGTGGTTCATTCCCTACATATATTCTGAATTCTACAGCTATGGTGACGGAGGTCCTACCAACAAGAACAGTGCTTACTCAGCATACAACCTTGACCTATATGATTCATCCAAGAGACTTATGAAAACAGTAAGTAATCATATAATTAGAAAGATTTGCCAACACAGGCATAGGGGTTTATGCCTAATTTAAGGTCACATGGATAAACAAATGCTATCATTTCCTAACTTAAGTGCTTAATTCTGCAAGCCTCTGGATTTCTTGAAGTGCTTTTAAAAAACCTCAGACACTTGCATCATGGGAAGTAAACTAATATATAGTTAATCAATCTACAAAGCCTGTCAGCCACAAAAAAGTTATCTAAAAGAAAGTGTCATGTAGCAGGGATCAGTGAAAAAGGTAAATGCTCTGCTAAAGATTTACTGATTTGATGGTAAACATTCAAATGCTGAAAAGCTGACAGAAAGGCAAAAGTCTCTAAATGCAATCTGAATCTCAAAGTCAGGCATTTTACAGAAGCACTTGGAACATTTACTATCTGAACAGAAAAATGTAAAGAAACTCTGTAAAAATCTGCTTAAGTCTTTGCAGACATCAGCTACCATCTTATAGTAGGCTTACCAGGCCATGTAATCATTAGATGTGGTGCTTGGAGTTCCATAAAACTGTGATGGGTCACTTTTCTTAGAAACAGCATCTGGTGGTGATAATTGTCTTGAAACAGGATGACCAGACTGTTCAAAGTTCGTTTGTTTTCCCTACAAAGGGCAAAGCAAGATATTACATCACACAAAGAGCCACAATTAAGAACACAAATAATTTCTTCAATGTGAGAAGGCTGCTGCTAGCACACATGTAGTACATCTTCTTGTTACTTTACCTCTCCATAGCAGCTTTTCTGTGACACTTCTTGAGGTGGCATTTTTTTTCTGGCACTAACACAGTTTCGTTTAATCTGCTCCAACTGCTTTCTATAGCTTTCACCAAAACTAGATTGTTGCTGTTGACTCTCCAGGCTCCTGGGCTCTGGTATCTTCAGCTCCCGATGCTGAACTTTATTTTCTGGGGAAAAAAAAAAAAAAACAAACAAAAAAACAAAAATCATAGATAATTAAAATGAGTCAATAATCAATACTTGAAAAGTTTCTAGAATAATTTTACCTCATTTTCTAGATCAGACTAAAACACAGTTGATTTACTGGAATTAGGCCTTAAAAAGACATTAGTGAAATCTTCAGGCTCCATATTCAATGCAGTGTAGTAAAATGGCAACTTTCTTCAAAATCTTAGGATACTACTGTAACAGTAACAGAGATGCAACTGTTTCCTTCACCAACACATGCAATAAGAGTATGTTCATAAATTGTACTACAACATCCCAGGATATTGAGCAGGTTTATACAGTTGATAAGCTTATTACCATACTCCAAATTAGAAGTCTATTGTCTGTGACAATAGGCAACCTATAATCCAGTGCAATGACTGAAGCCAGAGGCCTAAAGGGACTTGGCACTCTGTCTCTGGGTTCCTTTTGCACAGGTAGTACAAGAGTGAATTGGTGGGCAGGCTGCAAACAGCACAGCTTAAGAGTGTTCCTTCATATGCTTGAAAAGTTTTCTTTTCAAATTACTAGAACGCAGCATCCCATGCTGAGCAGCTTAGTGAAGTTCAGCTGCTGAAGGACTGAACTACCTCAACCAGCATCTCACCGGGAAACTTGAATGAAGCACAAACAGGGAAAGCATGACCTGAAACACAAACTGTTCCCAATGAGTCAGTCAGAAAGGTTTCAGTGGCAGGCTGAGGGGACACTGAAGTTGAAAAAAAATCACCATTTTTCAACTGAAATGTTTTCTTTCCTGCAATACATTTGTACTTATATAATCCTAAATCCAACTCTTGCAGTATTAGCCATTTTCACCTGATTTCTTCAGCAGGATGAGAAAGCCACTTAGGGAACCAGCTTTCTGATGAAACACTGAAGTAGCAAGTAACCATAAGAGGTTAGTACATGCATTCCATATTCCATGATGTTGGTAAATGATGAGTAGCAACCGTCTAGATTTTACTAGCCCTGAAATCCTTGCTATAAATCCAAGTTGGTTATAACATTTTCCAGGAAGACACAACATAATTTAATCTCATGCCATCCCTATTTCTAGGTGACTTCACACAACAGTCAAAATCCATGTACTGATAACCCACTATCTACTGAAGCATTTATTTCTGAAATACACCAAAATTGGCTGGTTTTAAAAGAACTTTAAGAATTATTCTCCAAAAGTATGTTAATAATGCAGTAAAAATCTCAGCCAATCATATGATAGCAAAAACTTAGATTTCTTTAAAGAATAATTCTAAAAATGGCAATACAGTTAAGGCTAAAACGCATGTTTAATCTGAAGAATTTACAGTAATTCAAAGCATAACATCATACTTGATTGACAATGAAATTTAATAAGCCTCTAAAAAAACACAATTATTTAGTACAAGTGTCATTCACACAAAAGGATTCCAGAAATACAAGTTAAATTAAATTGCAATGAATAAAGGGAAACAAAAGTGGAAATTATCTAGGATTTTTTCATGACAGGAAAAAAGAGACATAGGAGAAGCAAGCCACTATAATTTGTCTCAAAAAACCCCCTAAATGGACATTTCAAGAAATTTAAAGTCCTTCATTTGCATTTCTCTCCAGCAACATCTACATTTTTTCCTTTGGTATAAAGTAATACTGTTATCTAATAAACTGGCAATAGTTTTCTACTCTCAGGCTGGCAAGTGTTAAGCTGAAATCTCCCACCACTATTTCAATGCTTCTTTGTTACACGTATAGCAGGATGTAAGAACATAATGAATTAGCCCTATACTTGACACTTTACTTCAATCCCAGCACTTCACAGTTTTGGACATTGTCATAGTTGAGATTTTTGTGGGTTTTGGAGCTCTTTATTATTTCCACAACTATCAGAGATACCACACAAAAGCCAAATTTTATTTAATCACTCCCCAATTCCAATCAGAACAACTTCTGCTTTTTGAAAAACATTTTATTAAGCAATGCATTTTAAAAAGGAACAGCACATTTTCACTGCTTTTTCTATTTCAAACTACTCAGACATGACATTAATAGTTACCTTCTCTTTTCGTCACAAGACTTGCATCCACTTTGGTTTTGAGAGTTACAGTTGAATTGGTAGCTGTTTCTGAGCTGCCCTCATCCAACTTCTGCAACTGTAAAGCTGTTTTTTCTTGTAAGGACTAAAGAACATAAAAAGCATCTTAAAGAATCAAGGGAAAACTCAAGAGTAGTATCCAAAAGACATTTCCTTATGGTAACTAAATGGCAGGTGCACCACAAAGGAAACGTGCTTCAGGGAACAGTGCATGTTACATAGACAAGTATTACCGATGCTATTTTTAAATACAGCAACACCCTGAATGTCCATAATCCAGTTTCTGTAATAAAGACCTAAATGCTTTCTATTCTGGAATTTTCTTTTAGGGGATGGGGACATGGGAGATGACAATATAGGACATAGCTGGAAACAAATCTCTAATCAAAAGCTGTAACTTATGGCTCCATAGAGCACTTTAACTTAGTTGAATGGACTTCATTTAATAAGGTACTTCCCATGGCAAAATTCATGACTACAGCTGAAAGAGGTCCTGTAGTCAAGTTGAAATCTGTTTATCCCTTCTTCATAAGTCATATTTCTAACACCACCGCTCCCATTAGATGTACTGTTGAGAGAAAGCTCTTTTTAAATGCCCAATTACGCATAACAATTTCCAAGTTGAAAAGCCACAATGAATGTTTCTATCCACAAATGATTACTTAAAGGAAAACCCTACATTATTTCTTTCTTGAGTTGAAAAAGGTGTTATTATCCTTCTTACTAATATAGGATAGCCAGCGTTCCTTTTATGCATTTAAAAAATAATTTAAGTTACCTGCAAATCTCCCAGGTTGTATGAATCACGCTCACAAGGTTTCGGTTCTGATGGTGGAAAAGGTGCAACGAAGGCTGTTTGTTTGGAGCTGGACGTTTGCCTATTGAAGTAACATTGTTAATTACATCACATACCAACACAGTGTGGGTATGGTCTTTTTTGTGAATGAGATGAAAAAAGTAGTTGTGTGAAGACTTTTGGCTAGAAGCTTCAAACATACAGAAAAGCAGGTCCACTTGGACAGCAAAGTGAGAAACAATACAAAGAAGTCCCAAAAAATGAGGATTTAAAAATATTTTGAAAGTTACAAGACTGCCTTGTCTCTTATTTTAAAAATTGGACTACATAAACGTAAAGATATTTTGAACAAAATTTATTTCTGCCTTAATTCCTATTTCTGTTGAGCTTATTAGCCAGAACACGCTCTCTTCATCTCTAACATGCTTTCATACAAAGAATCTGCGTAGTAAGATCAGAAGTATGGTACTGCAGTACCTGTTGCAGCTATAATGACTATTTGTCTCTATCCTTCAGGTCAAATTGAACATTAACATCTGACATTTCCACTATCGAATAAAAGTACCATTGAAAAGGAGTATTAAAATCTGTTGTGCTTGGGGTAAACCCAATAACCATACCTCTTTGTAACACTAGCCATGAGTGGGACATCTGAATCCTCCATGTCATCGCCATCATCAGATACTAGGGTAACGGGAATCCTCCCAAATGGGCAAATCTAAGAGCAAATTCAAAGTTATCAGGTGTGTAAAGCAGAATAAAGAGCTTAAGATTCTTAGGAAAATGTTACATGTTTTACCTGGTTAGATTTGTTTAGTGGTCTCAATGGATTGTGGTAATTAACTAGGGCACCCGGTTCCTGTGACTTCTCTTCCCTAAAAGAAAAAATAAACTCAAACAAAAAACCCCACAAAACAAAACACACAGCACTCTAGTGTATGTGTTTGGTTTTGGTTTAAATGATATTATAAGACACTAAATAAGAAATTAAGACATTACCTAAGTAAAAATCTGGTAACAGTAGAAGAATTTTCACTAGAATCATTCTTTTTCATGCTTCTGTGATTTCCACCTATATTCTGAAGTCCAGACTCCTGTGTACTTGATACTGTAGGGAAAATAGTTAGAATCATTCAGATCTTATCAGACAAATTCCACTGAATAATTTTAGCAATTAATTGGGTTAAATTAAACCAGCTGATTTCACTGATAGCAAATTTGAGAGTGGTCATATAAGCTGTGTGAGATCAGGTAATATCAAGGCAGGCAACAGCAAACAACCCATTCACCAGCCACATCTTAATCCAGAAGAGAATCTTGCTTGATAGTCGAAGACTTAGCAAAAGTTTTATGAAGTTGTACATTAATCTTAGAATGAAATGTCAAGTCAACTTAAAAAACTTTGTGAAAGTATATATTTCAGATATACTTTATGGTAACCAGAAACCAAGTTATTTGGAAAATCATTCTAGAACCTCAAACCCACAAATAAACAGTTCAGAACAACACTGTCTTCCACATTATTTTTCCCTGCAGGTGAAGGGAAGGTCATTTCTCAGAGACAAAGAAACCACAAGAACTCAGAATACGCTAATGAAAATATATCAACACCTTAATGAACACACATTCACATTACACCATAGTTTAATTCTTCATTTAGGGAACAATGTGGAGTACAAGCTATTTTAAGCACCTACAAACCCTTTCTTAAAAATTCTAAGTTAATATCTGGTTATTTTGATTAAGATCTCTTCAATGCTACAAGATTTCTTTTTTTTTTTTTTTTTTTTCAAAAAAGACAGACACCAAAGAACATATTTTTAAAAAAATCAAAGGCAACAGGAAGTATTCAAAGCCAGGCTGAATGGTGCTTTGAGCAACCTGGTCTAGTGGAAGGTGTTCTTGCCCCATAGCAGAAGTTGGAACTAGATGATATTCAATGTCCTTTCCAACCCAAACCATTCAACGATTCTAAGATATTATATAATATGATCTTCTATATCACATAGGCCTTGTGTTCCAATAGTACAGGAAATTATCTGCTTGATCAACAAAATTCATGGCTATCCATAGCCTTGCAAGAAATCGCAATTTAAGGACTTTTTTATATAGCATTTAACATTTTAAAATTTGTACCAGTTCATCAGAATGAATCTTACTTTTCTTTTGAATTCTCCCCCTTCTACTTTCAGCCAGAAGTCAGACTCTGGCAGATGAACAGTGCAGTATTGGCTATTTCTAGTACTTAATGTTTTATAAACTGCTTATGCCAATAGATCAAACTACTGATTTAAATAAAACAAGTGCCACAACGTAGTTTTATTACGGACCCAGGACCATCACTATCTCACAAATGCATGCCACACTTGCTTTTGTTCTAAATCAAGATTTTTTTCTTTTTACCACGCTTGCCACTGCACTCTCACATCCAGCTGATGATCTACAATACTTTCATTCCTTCACAGTCTGAGACAGCCTATCTGCTTCTCATGATACTCCTGAGCACAGCTGGACCCCATGACCTAAGGGTCTTTTCTAACAAAAACAATTCTAAAATGATTCTGTGACCTACATTTCTTAAAAACTAAACTACCTTTTCCCAACTAAACGTGTTTGATTGCACCTGGTATGTCAAATACTCGAGATTGCTGTGCATGAATGAAAGAGAAGAAAAAGGAATTAAACCAAAGGTTTCTACACTTGATGCATGGTTTACATTTGCATCACAACACCAACTGCATATAACTGTCAAAAGTATTCTGTACCATCTTTTGAGGCTGTGAACAAATGCATTTACATATACAGCATTCATATTTTCAAATAAAAAAATCTTGCAAAAGTAGCTTTTCAAATGGAAATGCAAAACAGAAAAGACCTAAATGCCAGTACATTAAAATAGCCTCTGTTGCTCCAGAGGACCATACGAATTCACTTAAAGCCAAATTCAGTGATTTAGGCCATGTATGTCCCAGATTTTGAGATATTTCGAGTCTGGTGTTCTTCGCCTTTTAAACTTTAATCTTTAAATAACTGAATTAATAGTTAGCATTTTTCAAATACCTAATTACAAACTCATATATGAAAAAATAAATGAGCCTACTCTTGCCCCAAAGTTCACTGCTTTCTAACTGACAGGCATGGTTTTGCCATGCATTCTCACAGGTATTCCCTTAGCTCTGCAGCAGCACGTCAATAACATCAGCAAGAAATTGTACAATCCATGAAGGATATAGATATTCTAAAAGATATTCTCCTGTGGCACAGTACATCAGCAGTGGCACTTATGATGTCTATATCTGATTAATAATAAATAGAATAAGACAGACAATAAAGTTTATTAAAAATTAATGCCATAGCTGAATACTCTTAAAAGTATTCACCCTCTGCTAGTGTTTCAGTCAAAGGTTCATTCAATACGTGCCAGTCAAATCTCAAACACCACTCCTGAAGATACACCTCTAAGGAAATTAAATCAGGAATTTAATAAGGAAAATTAAATAAGGAAATTAAATTTTACATTAGTTCTGTCCTTATACAATGCAAAAATATGTGTTAGACATCACTCTTGAAACAGTCAGCTATATACACTTCAATACTGAAGTCAAACCATATTTTTTGCTCGATTCCACTCCAAACAAATTTATCTCTTGAAAACTTCGAGAAATAACTGTTCCCTTTTTGAAGTTATATACCCAGCAATAAGGATCACTTAGGATTTATGATACAGCCAAGTGCTTCAGTTTTGTACTGATAATCATACAGGTTTTGTCCAAAATAAAGTTGAAACGGATTATTTTTCCTAGATCTCACTTCACTGAAATGACTGTCAAAGCTCCCCAGTCTGTCACAAGATATACCTCCAAGCAGCCCATATATGTGTAGTTTAGTCTGCATATTTCAGTTCTAATTCTTCTCTACCAACAGTAGCTCCTACTTCACACTCAGAGCTGTAAGTCTACTACAAACTACAAATGCCTGATGACAATCAGAGGAACACCCTCTGCAGAATTACAGAATCTACCATCCCACAGCTCCTGCAAACTACAGTCACTGCACTGAAGGCAAAAAAAAAGCATTGAAGGAATAAGATTCATAATATATATAAATATATCTGTTTATCTGGACAATAGAGATTCTGAGTTTGTATCTAGAAGAGACAAACACAAGTGATTTTTTTCCAGTCTAGAATCACAACATGCATAAACAACCAATATTATAAGAAACTGCAATTACCTGCAAAGTTCTCCTTCTCCTCATCTGAAAGTAACTGCCTTTTTTTCAAATGTAAGTTTTGCAGAGCAGTTTCCAACAATTCCAGCGGAACAGCAGAGCACTCCACAGCTTTCTGAAGGATCTGCTTACACTTCTTCTCATTTTCTAAGTGGCAAGAAGCACAGAGTTAGAAATCACAGAAGGAAAAAAAACAGTTACACTGGGGCATGATTTTTTAAGGAAATGGTTACATTCATGTTGTCTTATATTCACTTTGCATCGTTCTATGAAGCCATTGCTCATTAGGAACTTCTCCCCTCACATTGCCATTTTAGGGAAACTGCCTGGAAATAGTTACGAGTGAATCACACAAGTCGATTTTTCATATTAAGTTGAATACCAAGTCACAAAAGATGCATTCTCCGTATCTTTTTAGTGTTACAGGAATTGTAAAAAAAATACTACGTATTCTAAAATCCATTTTTTCTGTAGTATCAGCAAGGAAATATGACCTTTATAGACTTCCATTTAGACCTGACCAGATAAAAATTTTGTTATATATACATTATAAAACATCTTTAATGCACTTAATAGAAATAAAATTTAACAGCAGCTGTTGTTAAATAAAACATTACTTCTTAACTGTAATGCTGTCCAGAGTAAAGAGGAGAGAAAAGCAAAGATATTTTTTCATTACAGTTTTAGACATTACTAAATGCCATAAATAGAGAACTTTGAAGAGAGCTGGGGTGGGAAAGGGAGTGTGTTAATGAAACATATTAAAGCAGTCAACTTACATATGTAAACACATACACAGGCATCTACTAGAAAAAGTAAAGTCAAATAAGGAAAAAAGTGTACTGTAACCACAGTACTCTCCTTGGTTTAAAGAACATTTGGGCAAAGTGATGCTATGTTTTGCTACAGCTGTCAATGCCCCTGAAACCCCAAATGCCCTTCTTCCTCCATCCCAAAGCAGCAAAATGTAAACTATACCTGCCACATATGTGGCATGTTCTTACATACATGCCACCTAAGTATATACTTAAGTATTTCTCATAATATATAATAATATATATAAGAGCACCATGTCCCCAGCACTCAAAACTCCACTCGTAAATGAAGTTAGACATGACTGTTGCCTGTAGTTCAGGTTGGTGGCAGTGCAGTGTAGGTGTTAGGAACTTATGCTTTAACTAGCCTATTTTAAGAATATTAAATGGATGATGTCAAACACTGAAGCAAAGAAACACCAAAACTAGATGAGCTATAATTTCATTTAAATCAATTTTGTGCTAATTTGTTAGAATTTGGGTTTTAACTATATAGTCAAATACTGGGTTTTTTTCCTAAATCATTAGCAAATGGATAGGCTCTAAGAATCCTTAACCAGCATTCTGTGATTCTACCTTTGGCTATATTTAGTAACCACACATTGCTTCAACAAGACCTGCAACTCGAAAGTAATTCCTCCTAGTATTATGTGCCTCATTGAGTAAGAAAGAACATGACACCAAAACACGTATGTGAAAAATTAACTGCTTCATCCCCCTTAACAGATGAGGATCCAAGGCAAAAAATAAAGGCAGAAGTATTTCTGAGTTTGAGTCAGTTCACTTCATCACATACCAAAAGCCTGAATCAACCACCTTGGCATAACATTTGAAATAGCCAAGAGTAGAATTTTATCTATGGTCATGAGTTCTGACCAATTCACAGCAAAACTTCTTCAAGTACACCACCCAAGGCAGCCAAATAAAAACAAGACAGCTCCTCATCTGAGGTATCTAAATGAAATTGTAGTCAATACTTCAGTAAAAAAAAAAAAAAAGCCACATAAACCAGAATGGCTCCTTTATTGTGTCACTCCATTTCCAGGTCATTAATATTCAATTAAGAAATCAACATCAATTTGCCAAGTCTAATTTCCCAATTTCAACTTGTGCTTTTATCTTGAGCAAAACTGTGAGCTAAGGAAGAGAACGTACAATTAACTTTTTCTTCTTTATGCAAAAGGAAATACTGCCAGCTGTGCCAAGCACTGCTGAAATCACTGGGATGAAGAAGCAACAAAGCACTATCCTCCTCCTTTCCCTCTGGCCTAAGTGGACACAGTGAAAAAGGAACAGCACTCTTAAGTAACAACATACAACTCACATGTTCCACTAATCCTCTTTGAAGCACCCAGCAGGGACACTGTAGCTCCATACACATTACCAAAGGACACCCAGATCAGCTCAAGGGTAACAGATACAAATCAGAGAGCACACGGCAGATAGAACAAAGCCGATCATAACTGGCTTATTTCCTTTGGGATTAGGACTTCATTTTAGGTTGATTACTTGCTGTCAAAGTAAGATAAACTATTGCATGAACATGTCCCATAGCTACAGGATGAATTTAGTCACTGGTAACCTGTAGCAACATTTCTACACTTTATTAAATTACACAATAGGTTTTATTACACTTATTTAACAATATCTTTGTTATTGCGGTATTAGTATTCAATTATCTGTTTAAATAAACATCCAGTGCTCACTAAATAAATTATTAGCTTCTTTTTACTACTGTTTAGAAGTTCAATACCACAAGTTTATATTAGAACAAGACTGGTCAGATAACTGCCTTATGCATAACAGAAACGGTGTAATTTCAAGACACAAACACACATTTTTGTCTTCTTTTCCCCATCCTGTACAGGAGTCATTCATAAAACATAACATGTACTTCTGGCAGGGGAAGAGCTTGTTCGCAGCCTTTGCTGTGCCAATGCCAATCAACTTATCAGTTAAGAAAAACTAGAAAATCTGAGAAGACAAATGAGTATCTACTTATTGATTTTAACAAAATGGTTCTGCCTCATGGGCCACACGAACATCTAAACTGTATCCTAAAATACAGTTAAAAAGTAGTACTGGAGCAAAAATGCATAGACAAAATCACTATCATTGGAAAATAAATAGAGGTAAAAAAAGAGGAATAACTAGTAAAATGTATTCAGAATCTAGATTGTAGAACAGACAGATTAATTTAATTTCTTTAGTATAGCTAAGTTTGGGGAGAATTTCTCATGTTAGGCAGTATACAACTTGCATGATACCAAAAAAACATGAAGGAAAACAAATCACAAAAAGCTCAAAATATATCCATCACGTCTTTACCATTCAAATAAGAAAACAGCTTTCATGGAATGCGCTTGTTTTTCTGTACAGAGCAAACTGTCAGAGGAAGAAATAAACAGGGTGACGTAGATCACTGTTCAAATCACCCACGGAAATAAAAAAGACACCCAAAAATACAAGCCTGTGGGCAGCCAACACAGCCTTGCTACCAAGTACCAGGGCAACCAAATTGCACACTGACAGTGTATTTTGGTTTAATAAAAAACAATCTACAGATGCTGTTTGGAAGAAGATAGAATTTCTTCCACAAGCAAGCAAGTTATTTGAGCCTCACTTTTTAATGCAGGAAGCCTTACTCAAAAGCCTTCCACTGCAAGATCTAAATTTGAAAAGTAGAAACTACTAACAATTTTCACCTGGTTTAAAAGTTATTTCTAAAAAGGAAAAAAACCCAATGAATTGTGTGCATATTTTCATTTTAGAAGTGAACACATTTGCTCAATAAATTTCAACTGAAAAAAAACAACAGATTTTTTTCTGATTCAATACCTATCAGTTTCCTTACAAATTATGTAAGGGAGCAGAAGTTTAAAACAACAAAACCAAGAACATCACAGAACAGCAACACCAAACAAGTTTGGTTTTTTTTAAGTAAAAAAGGGGTTGGTTTGGTTTTTTTTTTGGTTTTTTTTTTTTTTTTTACACACCTTGTGATAGCTCAAACTGTGCAAAAGCCACATGCACAAAAGCAAATTTCTTGCAGTTCAGTCTGGCCAGATGAAATTGGTCCCGTGCCTCCTCTGGATCTTGAAGACTGTAAAGACAGCATATTCATAGTTATACAAGGTGAAGAGCCTGAGAAAGATGAAGTTCCACATGCTGGAGGAAGCCTTTAAATAACGTTGAAAAAGCAATCCACCTATAGGCTAAAGATTTTCCTCTTTCTTAGAGCAATCAGTGAACTACAAATAAGCAAATAATTTTAAAAACTCTAATAATTGAAAGATATCAAGCTGAACCTTGCCAAAACTCAAAGGACTCAATTCTTAAGCTCTTTCACACTTCACAGCTCGTTTACTTTTGGCAAATTTTAATCCTAGTGTTACATTCAGCCACAGATTGCTGAGTAGGTTAATGCTAGCACACAGCACACCAAAATTTAAGTATTTGAGAGGAACTACAGCCTAGGTAAATACTAGTTAAGATACAAAAGGCCTAAATCTACATCACTATGAAATACATTAATGTTACATTTCAACTGACATTAAAAAAAAGGGAGCTGAACACTTTTACTAGCAACATCCATAATCAAGAGACAGAGGAATTCTTTCCTGAGTTCCCCCTTGGCTCAACAGGTAAGCAAAGGTACCACTTAGAAGTGGGAAGAACAAAAGATTTATGATCATGGTTCAAAATACAAGTACAGAAAAAAAACAACATGGAAAGGTAAAGAACATTTTCAGTAGAATTTTGTGGAATTTTGAATGAGAGAAGCTCTCATAGTTTAGGCATGTTACTAGAGTCACATAGGTTTACTGAACTCAGCTCTGATCATCCAAAGCAATAGGACAGGCACAGAATAACCCATCTGCAGGCAAAGTCTGAGCAAGAGAAATTAAGCTGCAATGTATTACATTCAAAGAGTTTGTTAATAAGTTGCTGTAGAAAGCAGCAACAGCTTGGATAGCAATACACAGAACAAGACCTAACGCTAGCAATAGGCACCAAGTGCCACACGCTTGATGGCACCATGCTGCAGCCAGAAGCATTCCATGAGAGCAGGCCTGGCACTGCTTATGTACAAGACAGATAATCATAGAAGCATTGTTTGTCTTTGACTATTTCAGAGCACACTCAAGGGTTCTTCAGACAACCTTTGTATAATAATAGGTCAGAAGGTATTGGCACAGCCAAACTACAGCTAAAGAAGATACCAGGACAAAAAAGGTCCAGTGTCACGAATGGAATAATCCCATTTCTCACCTAAAAGTCGGGCAGAGATGTGACTGAGAGCAGGCTTGAGGAGAAAGACTTGGGGGTGATGGCTGATGAAAAGATCAACAAGAGCTAGCAGTGTGCACTTGCAGCCCAGAAAGCCAAACAGAATCCTGGACTGCCTCAAAAGGAGCATGGCCAGCAGGTCAGAGGAGGTGATTCTGCTTCTCTGCTCTTGGGAGATCTCACCTGAGACACTCCATTCAGCTCTGGGACAACCAACATGAAAAGGACAGGGATCTGTTGGCACAAGTCCAGACAAGGGCCACAAAGATGATTAGGGAGCTGGAGCACCTCTGCTATGAAAATGGGCTGGAAAAGTTTGGGCTGTACACCTGGAGAGGAGAAGGTTGCATGGAAACCTCACTGCAAAATTCCAGTATCTGAAGGGGGCCTGCAGGGAAGCCAGAAAGGGACCAATTGTCAGGAACTCTAGTGGTAGAACTAGGAAAAATGGGTACAAAATGAAAGGGCAAGTTTAGGCTAGATATTAGGTAGAAATTCTTTACTGTGAGGGTGGTGAGACACTAGAACAAGTTGCCCAGGGAGGTTGTGGATGCCCCAGCTCTGAAAGCATTCAAGGCCAGGCTGGAAAAGGCCTTGAGCAACCCGGTCTAGTGGGAGGTGTCCCTGCCTATGGCAGGAGGGGTTGGGACTAGATGATCTTTAAGATCCATTCCAACTGCTTAACATTCTATTATTAGGACAAAATAGTGTTGACAGCCATAGATACTAAAATCTCAAGCCATTGCCACTGCTTCTGAAGTGGCAATGTTTTCCACATTGTTTAGGTGGAACATTTGGGAAAACAGCAAACAGTTCTACTGAAAAGCACATTTCTTCTCCCACCAAAGGCAGTACCATCAGAGCACCTATCAGTGTCACTTAACTTGCAGTGTCAGTATTGCTTTATTTGCAATAGCTAAAAAAAATAAACTAGACGCACTCTACAAACTCATGGGATGAGAGGATTTTCTTTAACAGAAGCTAAAATCAAGCAAAGACAAAATACATAGTACTAGAAAAACTGACAGCCAGGAACGGAGAAGGTAAGTGTAGAACACCAGGGAAATTTCAAACAAAAAAAATTATGAGCAATAAGTAAGCATGCCAAACACGAAAGAGCCAAATAAGTAGTCACTAATTAACTTAACATTAATCTCCAAAAACTAATCAACACTGTTCATTTTTAGATCAAATCAGCCAAAAGCAATTTCATTGCTGGTGTGATTACAGATGTAGTTGATAAATGTAGTTTCATATGAATAACTGATATTATATGCCACTCTGGACAAGGAAATACTAGCTTATAATAAATGATTAAGAACAAGCTAGTATCGGAAAGTAATTTCCAAAGTGAGGAATCATCATTTAGGGAGATGCTTATAGTGAAGTTCCATTGGGGTGGATGCTATACCAGATTTTGGTGGGCACATTTTTTAAAGAGGGTTTGAAGTGAGTTGTTCATCTTTTTAAAACAAATTTTCATTAGACAAGTCAGGAAACATAACTGATGATATTTGCCAATCAAAAAACAGGCAGCAGAAAACAAAAAGAGCAGATCTGAGCTACCCAGTGAGATAGGTAGATTCTACAATAATGCTGGCTACTAAAGAGGAAGTTATTTTAGTACAGCTGTAGAGTGCATTTTAATAGTGAAACAAGACAGACTACTCTCCCAAGAAGGTCCCTAGAGGCTGCAGCAGCGAAACAACTAAAGACACTTCAGTGAGACACCACAACTAGAACTGTTTATATTGTTAATGCATTAACAAGCTACTGACATCACCTTTGGTTTTGCTTTCTGCAATACATCACACAGAATACTGAACACAGCTCTTGTATAAATCTTAGAAGTATCCACCTTTCAAACCATGTTCTAAAGATGAAGTGAAAACAGGTCCAAGTGATTAGGGAAGTAGGAAATAATCTTTCCGAACTTAAACTCTCCTACAATGAGATTGTAACAGATGTGACTTGATCGTTATTCTGGAAAAGAATTTCCACAAACTAGGATTTAGAAGCCTATGTTACACAGTTTCTGCTCTGAGGAAAAGCAATTAATCTTTGAATAGGAATGCCATCTTGCAATGTATCTTCAAACCTTTCTGGAAAAGATTCTTTATTCTACTTACACAAAAACATCCTCCCTCTTCAAGATACTAAAGATTCACAAGGTCATTATTCACTCCCATTTCTCAACAGGAGATTCAACAGATTACTTCTTCTATATGCTTTTATTAACAGTGATGCAGCAAGACCCATGCAAATGGCAGTACAGAGAAGTAGACATTTATCATACTGCAAGATGAAACCATATCCTAAAAAGTCAAATGGGGAAGAATGTACAAGAAAAAGATCAGCTGTGTTCACTGGAAGATCACCTGCTCAGCTCTAATTATTAAATTACTGCATTGTTTAAATATACCTCTTCATCAAAATATTTGCTGGAATGATATTTCAAGCGACAAAAGAACTCCTTATGAAAAGAATTCTAATTATAACCCTATCCCAAATTACGCCTGAACAACCACACTGTTCGAATTTGGATTGCATAAAGCAATAAATGACCACAACTAAAACTAATTTTCAAAGTGTGGAACTAGAGAATGATGTTCTGAGACATTCCTCCTATCCTAAGGCAGCTAATTTAATGAAACTGTGATGAGTCTTTTCTAGTAAGAGAGAAAGCATACTAAAATAAAGCTCAAAATAGGACCTCATGCTATTCTCCTTTGTACCTTCCATAGAGAACCAAGATAAAAAGTAGTGTGTTAACATCTCTAAATCAAATAGCTCTAAACAATCATGTTTATTAGCATATACAAAAAATGCAAGTACTGTGGAGACAACAGATAAGCTGACTAACCAAAGCTACTTACCTTCAAGGAACCAGAATGAAAACATCCACACTCAAAATGATAACTTGTTGCAGGAAACACTAACAAAACAAGGTATTCTTACCTTAATTCAAAAACAGAATGATGAGGTCTCATATTGAAAATTTATACTTACGCTTTCAACTCAGCAAATCTCACAAGGATGCGAGCATAGCTCTCATCTTGACTATACTTTTCTGCAGGTAATGCAGTCACTGCTTGACTGTAACGACCAATGAGTCTATTGAGTAGGCCAACATCCATCTGAGGAACACCTTTTTTCTCTAGTTTAAGCAAAAAACATAGCCAATCTTCTGGATTATTTGTTGTCATCATTATTTGATTGACAGTTCCAGAGTTGTCTGACAGAAAAACAAAAAAGGAGATTAATTAAAACAGCAGCAAACATGTACAGAAGAAAACACTTTATAAGCTTCCGTGCAAGACAGTTACTGATTATTTTTTAAACAAGATTAAAGCAACACAGCTAAGAAATAAGGAGAAATGGAATTAAATTTGTAGTCATTAATACTGAAGAAACACTAAACTTGAAATCCTTTCAGTTAATGGTTCTTTTACACAGTCTAGGTTAAGATCTTTTGCATAAGTGACAGTAGAAAAACGACACCAAATACCTGTTGTATCAGCTGAGACTTTAGTATAGTTAAACTCATCTGTGATATTCTCTTCATTTCTGTATTTGTTTTTCAAGTTTCTAACTCTATTCATGATTGATGTAATCTGTGGCAATCCTCTTTCACTTAGGTCTATCTCCTCCATCTG
The DNA here is from genome assembly GCA_013398955.1 of Callaeas wilsoni. Taxonomy (NCBI): domain Eukaryota; kingdom Metazoa; phylum Chordata; class Aves; order Passeriformes; family Callaeidae; genus Callaeas; species Callaeas wilsoni. The sequence goes on along the minus strand of VWPU01014210.1, from coordinate 39,026 downwards.
CAGGCACAAGGTTAAAAAACAGTGAAATTACTGAAGAACCCTGTTGTAGCTCACTTGGATTGGAATTACCATGGAAAGCGTATAATTTGGAGCCTGAGACTCAATCACATTATGTAACAAATACTCTATTAAGCCTTTGTCAATGTAGTTATACAAGTAAATTTCTTTGCAGAAGACAACTTGGACAAATAAAAAGAATTGGTACTTAACTGATGCACCCAAATCCTAATCCATGCCTCAAAGTAGCCCTTTCCAATAAGGAATATTCAGCATTTGAATAAAATGGGGAGTAGGATGTGTTGCCTGAAATAGCTTCCAGTCTATTGCATTAAATCACATTCTGAACTCATAATTGGGCTGGCTTTAGTTTAGCACACAGTGTTAATCCAAGCTCCCTGCCACAGGTTATGGCAATTAGTTTTCACAGTGGGCTAAGCAGAAAAGAATTCACATTCTCCTCTCTTCTGAGGACAAAGACAAGTGACACCTATTTTTAAGTCACTAAAAGGAGAATTAGAGATTCAAAGACTTCTTATAAGAAACATGCCAAATCCTTAATGTTCTAGCAGCTTATCATCAGGTGAGAGAATATATGTATGTAGCTGAGAGATAGGAATCTAGGCAAACTGGGCAGAGCAAGACTGCTAAAATAAACTAAAAAAACCCTAATGATTTCTTCCTTTTCTGCCTACAATAAACAGCTTGTCCCACATCAGTGTTCCATGCATCTAATGAACATGAGAATTTTAGTAAAAACTGTGGTGAATTTAGTGCATATTCAGAGGATTTAACTTCCTAATTACTGTGAAGTAGGGCCCGGAAACAGGGAAAGTAATGCACTTCAGACAGATTAAATAGGTTTAAAGAAAGACTAAGTTTAGTTTTACAGTGAAATCTTGGTGTTTGTTCCTCTTGTACTCATATATAAGAAATCAGCAAAAAGTTGCTGGAGGGCTCAGAAACTTTAGATCTATTTTTAGGTGAATTATTGCTAGAGAAGGAATAGAATGGAATGAAATTCATCTACCTTTAACCCCACTATCTATAAAGTAATCCAGGCACCACTCTCAGGAAGTCTCACAAATAATTTTTAGAGCATTATTCACCAGAAGCTGGCATGTATTTAGAAGCACCAGACTCCCAGCTTTCCCCAAGCAAAGACCATAAATCAGAAAGATTACCATGCTTACAAGAGCTTGCTTATAAGGCAAAATTAGACATATTTCATGTTTATCCTGAGCTAGATATAGCCCACCAAGAATACCAAGCCTGCTCTTGTCTATATAGAAGTGTTGTTTTGTAGGTTGAAAACGGTTTCATTGCATAAATTCCAATACTTAGTCCAGCAAAAGCACCATCTACATTACCACCAAGAGGCCTTAGCACCTTAAGGATCTGGAGAGACATTCAAATAGCCTCAAGCAAGACCTACAATGAAAAAAGCCCAAAATCCTATAAAAGCTAAAGACTGTATGCTAAATCAGTAGTATCTGAAAAACAATTTTTGTTTCACTGAACAGTGACAAAAAAAATTCAACCTCCCTCTCATTTATATTCAAAATTGTACACTGAATAAATTTTAATTTCAGTGCTTATTTGGAACTTGCTTTAATACCTATTTCTCCCTAACAGCCAATTTAGGCTGTTCTGAGCACAGGTCTGTAAACTGTCCCATCTTTTGGGGATCACGCTGCTAAAAATTACATAGGTGATTACTACAGCAATAGTGTTCACATGCCATTCTACAAATGATACTTATTTACTTCACAAGGAAAATTTTGGTACACATTGCAGTTTTGCCTTTTAAAAATACTGTAGAAGGGACTACAGGAAATCAGATACTCCAAATCTCCTGTTTATGGGTGAGAATATCCACAGAGATCTGATTTTGAACTGTACCTCCCTCAAAGTAGGATGAAGTCAGCTTCTCCAGAACGCAAAGCACCAAGAGAACCAAAAGAAATTTACCTCATGTTAAGTAGTACCACAATATCTCAATACAACTGTAACTGCTAACAATTCCTAGGTGGATTTTGGATTTCTTAAACATAGTCTTTATATTTTCCTCACCAATGTCAAAGGTTCATTATTCTTCCTGCAGTGATAGCTTCCCAAATGCAGTGGACAAAAAGAAAAATAAATTTCTGTATAAATTTGCTCTTAAGTCTCAACAATACACATCAAACTTACATTTCTGGTGCGCTGCTTAACTGCTCAAGGTTCAACGTGTTACGGAGAAAAACTCTCCTGAAGAATGGATATGCCTTGTCAAAAAGGTAAGATGGATGAGGGCCAGACTACCTCAGATGATCCCAAGAACCCAAAGGCAAGAAATGCAGTTCTCCATCCTGAAGAAGTTCCTGTGTATCAAAAGTTGATGGGTTAAACATTGAAAGCTTATCCTGTAAGCTTGCCTAATCTTCATATCCCAGAAAAACAGTTTTCATCAAAATCAATAAAACTTTTCCTAGCTAGTAATAAAAACAGAACAAAAAAAGCTTAAAGACAACTTTTTAAATGAGGACAAGCACTTCCAAATGTGTCAGCTTTTTAGAGACTAAAAAGTACACTAAGGGCATATTCATCTACATATTGTCATGATGTGCCAGTAATCTTTCTACTCATGCCCATGTTCAACCATAAGCAAGTATTCGGAGGTTCATTTTTTATTAATCTGCTGCATCATTACTCTTAAAGAAATCATTTGCCATGAATTACCCTGGTGTAATATATATATATATTCAAAATCTGACAACAGCAAAGACCTAAACCAGCCACACGCTGTTACAAAGGCACTGAACAGGAGCTGAGGTTGTAACTGCAGCAGCTACACTGCAGCATACCTGTGATCCAAAAATGCCTGCAGGAGAGAAGGTTAGGGACAGGAAACCACAGAACAGGGAGAACATGTAATGCAAACATCAGGAAGATACAGAACTACCTCTAAATAAAGTGTAGTAGTTAAAGTAACTTCAGCCCCTCATACAGACCCACTAAATAAGGAGCCAAAGGACAGAGACTTGAGAGCAGTAAATGGATAAAGTGGCAGCACAGGTTGGTAGTAAGATTCCACGTCTAACACACTCAAAAATACTCATTGATAATAAAAACAAGTAACAGCATCCAGTCTTGAAATACTGTATTTGCTGTACTACACTACTTGTTCTGTTTCCAAATGAAGGCAGATGTAGTTCTTCCTCAAATGCAAATATTAAAAAAGTATGAAAATATTTTTCAACTATTGAACAAAAAGACACACTGTTCCTACCCCTGGAATCTACTGATATTTTGCATTTGTCTACTCAAAGAGCTGTAGAGCACAGTAAGAATTTTAACCAAGTGCCCAAGAGTTTACCCGGCTTTTACCAGCCAAGTGAACTGATCAGTCTAGTAAAAGAAATTAGCATTATCCTATTAGCCATATTTTCCTAGTATGCCCACACCACTGAAGCTGCACTGTTATCTTTAATAGGTGTTTAGCTTTGTTCCTATGCCTGATTAGAGCATCTACTAATGTCAAGATACTGTACGACGAAGAATTTTAAGTCTTCTATGAAGGAGAGGTAAAATGACACCTCTTTCTGAAGCATCTACCCAGGCTTTAAAAAATATTATCTATACAAGTGTATAATCTTTCTTTGGTTTTGTTTACAAGTCCTGTATCAGGATTTTCTTAAAAGGAAAACAAAAACTCCCAACACTAAGAAAAAGCGCCGCCGATTTAAAAAAACCAGCAACACTTGCGAAGAAATAAAATAGAAAAATATGAAATTCTAACGTAAGACACAGAAAGGATAAGACTCTAAGATGCAAAATAGGGCTAAGTAAGAGACAGACTGAACAGCAGTGGAGCAGGTGAGGCAATGTGGCATAAACAAAGACCAGGAGACGCAACCAGGTTTCCTCGCCCTCAGGGGCCGAAGCCCGCAGCCCCGGGGTTGCCGAGGAGCCCGGCCCGGCTCCTCTGCGGCCTCACCGCAGATCAGCACCCCCACTGCCCCCCGGCCCCTCTCACTCACTCTCTCTCTCTCCCTCCCCGCGCTGCTCCCCGGCGCGGTCCCTTCACCCTCGCCGTCTATTCCCGGCCCCCCTCACCGAGGCCGCCGCTGCGGGGCCGGGACGCGGCTCCGACCGAGCGCGTTCGCGCGCTGCCACCGGTTTGAATGCGAGAGACGCCCCAGGAGCGCCCTTCCCATTGGCCGGGAGGCGGGAGGAAGCGAGCGCTGATTGGTCGTAGGGGGCCACACGCGCGGCCCGCCCGCCCATTGGCCGATGGCTGCGCCGTGCGCGGCGGCCGCGGGTCCCAGCGCCCTGTGGGGCGGTGCGCCGGTGCGCAGGCGCGGGGGCGAGGCCGCGGCCCGCTCCCGGTTACAGACGGGCAGCGCGGGAATGGCGTCGCGCCGACTTCCTTAAATTATGGATCTGAAAATGCTTTCCTCTTTTGGCCGTAGCCCATTAGAGTTTGAAGCGTCATTTAGCTGTAACGGAATAGCCGAGCTGTGTGTGTCTTGAGCAGCTCCTTAAGATTACGTCTCCCCTCTACCTTTTCTCCCGAGGGATCCTCCATAAGCCGGTCCCATAGCTGCAGTGTGCCTAAGGCTGCTAAAAGCAGCTCCTTCTCTCAGCTGTCCCGTTCTTGGATTTTAGTAATGCAAAAGCACTAAGCGGAACAGTTCGGCCTCACGGTGTGCCTTCTGTCCGTACACGGTAATTTGTGTGTTCTTTGCAGCCATATGGTTCTTCTGATGCTTATAATATATTCAATATTGTGCTTATTATATTTGCAAGATTGATAGCACATTATAAAAATCAGATGCGTATTTATGCCGTACTAATTTGATAAGTTGCTAATCATTTGCTTGCCACAGACATCACACATGATGTATTGATAACAAGATACCTACACTGGCCTTTCATTGAAATTTGTCTCATTCTTCTTTATTCATCTACATTTTAGGTATCTCATCGCATCTAGTGATACAGGCTCACTCTACACTCATCAAAAATATTTCAACAAGGAAATTTAGTGCAAACACATACTTTAGAATGTAATGGATGATCCCATGGAGGTCCCTGTGTTTCTCTACTAAGTAAAGAGCAATTCTAATTCTCAGCTAACGCTAAGTGAGGATATTTTTCAGCATTGCCTTACTCCTCCTTGCATATACACATTTTTGGTGGGTTTGGTGGGTTTGTTGTGTTCGTGGTCTTGAGTTCCACCAGAATCCAAATCTAGTGAAAATGTAAATACACAGCACGAGTTGCATGAATCTGCTCTGCATCTGTCTTCACTTGAGGGACATAAAGTGATTATTTTATTAGCAGTTTTGATGGGATCAACAGAGAGGAAAGTTGTATTGTTCTATTAAGTGAATAATGCCGTAAGGAGCTGTCATTCAATTTCTGTAGCTGTGACAAGAAATCTTGATACCATATAGATTCCTGGCAAAACCAAAATAAATAGGAGAAAGAAGATGGGATAGATCTTGGGGGGGGAAAAAAAACAAAGAGGAGAAAAAAAGAATTGGAGAAAGAAAGGCTGTAATACTTACAGAAAAAAATTAAGGAACCTCCATTTAGTACTCTTCAACAAAATATAAAATATGTGTAGTTTTCAAATTGTTGGTAGAACCATTCTTTATTTGCTTATAAATGTTTATGCTTCTCATTTCATTTAATATAAAGTCATAGATACATAGGGAATTTAAGTTAATACGAACTGAAGTCTCCACCTAAAGGTAATTCCATTTTGAATGACAGAAGTGAACCGGGAATTGCAAAAACAGGTGCTAGACTGGATAACAACCAAAAGGAGAGAGAGGTCAGTCTTTTGTACTGAATCACCATCAGGGGAATCTTGTTTCATTATTTTAAATACCTCATCATGTGGTAGGATTTCGTATCAGTTTGGCTAATGGTATTGAAAATCTAAATGTAGCAAAGGTACAGGTGAGTCACAAAGGATTTTTCCAATGTCAGTAAAATCTTTATACCACACTGGTGTTTTCTGCAATAGATATAAGAGAGAGGCCTTCCTCCTCTGGTTGAAAATTTGGCAGCCACTAGCCCATCCTCTCAATTTGGTACTCGAGGTTTAATGTCTGAAGCCTATGAAGGGCTTATTTAAAGGAAAAAAAATGGTAGGTCTGTGGTTGCAACTGTTGACAGACATTCTGTGTAGCTGACTTGGTGGAAAGTGCATTTGGAGAAAGCTTTGCTGAGTATTTCATGGACACCATTTACTGAGAGCATCTGGACTATTCCTGACTCCTGTTACATTGCTACAACCAATGGATGTCCATGAGAAGAAGCAAACAAGCATCCTAGATGGCAGAGTCACCTCAACGACAGAGAAGGTGTTCTGAAAGCAGTAAGTAACAACTTTTTGAGCAGCAAAAATAATCACCAGATGTCTAGTATTCCCAATCTTCCTATGTGTTGTGTTTCCGTGACATACTACTGTTTGTCACTACTGACTACTTTGAGATTTATGTGTAATTTTGGTTTTTGTTTTTGTATATCAGTGGATCTTATTCCATGGCATTTCTTCAGTTACAGATTGGATGGATGCATGCTTTGTGACTGGACTTGGAAAGTAAACTTCTTTTCTATATTGATGAGCATATCTAATCAATAAAATAATGAGAACCATTGTTCTTTCAGGCTTCTTTGTGTTGTCTGATTCCAGTTTCTGCTGGAAGTCTGTAAAATGCACAGTTTTGCATGCGCACAAAATACTGGTGTAGAAACTGGCTAATCAACAGATTTCTAAAAGGAAGTGTCAAAAAAAAAAAGAAGTGTTCAAGCTGTTCATGTCAGGAAGGAGACCTCAGAGATTGGCTCTAACAGTGATGTGCATATTATATTGGTGATTTAAAATGTTTGCTGATTAACTTGATACAAAGGTGGCATTAAGGCTGCAGGCAAATGATTGGGCTCTTGACTGAGGCCTGGCTGAAGGTTAGGCTGACTGAGGGGAGATGGAAATCTAGAGAATGTAATGAGAAATTGCTGAACATAACATTGTAAGCAGCTGATGAAAGCTACAGATCAATCTGTGAAAGTTGGCTGGATCTCACATGTTGTTATGGAGGAGTTGTGTGAGGGACAGCCAAACTTCACAGGTATTTGAAGTGGAATATTTTGAAAAGGTCATCTTTTGTGTAGCAGCATCATACACCACAAAGAGCACCTACATAACCACATCAAGAATACCACCACCACAGAAGTATGAGATCACTTGGTAATGGTGCCAGCCATACCACATGTGAATGTAGATTTATCAAAACTGGGACCAATGGAGAAAAAGGAATTAGAGGCAGGTTCTGTATGGGGGAGACCAAAACAGAGAAAAGCAGATGCAGGGGCAGTGCAAAAAGCTGAGAAATGGGAAAAGAGGTGATAAGCTCTGGAAAGAAATGCATACATTTTACTTTCACAGTTAAGCTAAGATTTGTAGTACAGAATCTTTTGTTTAGCATAACTTACTTTGATCTCATTAGTAGAGTTACTAAATGAAAATTTCTAAACTGTGCTAAAAAGAGATCAGGCTGGATAATTCAGTGATACTTTCCAGCTTGAACTCTGTGGAATCCATGAAACTCCAGAGAGACATATCTGGGTTGTTCAAGAACTGTGGGCATTATTTATCAGTTGGAAAGTATGGGTCTCGCAAAGTTTCTTCACAGCATCTCCTTCCTGGGGAATGAGAAATAATTTCTTAGGAATCTTCTTACCTCTTTATAAAGCTGTTTCTTGTTCTCCCATTTTCTGTTCTTTTTTTGTTCTTCTCTTTGCTTCTTAAGAAATACTGCTCTCAAATAATATTCAAAATCTATCAAATGAGTTGCTTAATCTGGATATAAACCTCTCCCATTGCCAAAAGACAGCTAGCAGTTGCACAAGAAAGAGATACAGAGAAGATCATAGAATCCTTTCGGTTGGAAAATACTTTTAAGATTGAGTCCAACAGTTAACCCAGCACTGCCAAGTCCAATAGTCATGTCCCTAAGTGCCACATTGTCCTGGTTTTGGCTGGGATAGAGTTAATTCTTTTCCTGATAGCTGGTAAAGTGCTGTGGTTTGGATTTAGTAGGAGAATTGTGTTGCTAGCACCCTGATATTTTGTTTGTTGCTCAGTAGTGCTTACCCTAATAATTTTTCATACTCTTCCAGTATGAGGAGGGGAACAAAAACCTGGGAGGAAGCATGAGCAGGATGGCTGAGCTGAACTGGCCAAGGGAATATTTCATATCTGAGAACATCATACCTAGTATATAAACTGAGAGGAGTTGGCTGGAAGGGCTTGATCTCTGCTAGGGGACGAGACAGGAATCGGTCAGCAGGTGGTGAGCAATTGTATTGTGCATCACTTTGTCCTCTCAGGTTTTATTTCTCTCTGTTTTGTCTCCCTCTTTGCAGTACAATTATATTGTTATTTTATTTTATTTTACTTAAATTATTAAACTGTACATATCTCAACCTATGGGTTTTACCTTTTTTTCCCCCCGATTCTCCTCCTCATACCACGAGTGGTGGGGTGAGAAATGGTGAGAGGTGCTGTGGTTAAACCATAACAGTCCTTAACCGTTCTTTTTGGCTCCCAGCATAGGGCATGATGTCTTGAGATAATGACAAATCTGACTAGAATGTGTTAGAACAATTTTATTATAAGCATTTGTTATATTAGTTTAATAGTCACTGGTCACAATGTTGATTTATTTGCTCTCAAAGTTGGTGTGCTTGTTCTTTTAGTTGTGCTATGTCCCCGCAGTATCTCACCTGTGGGGACTGGGCTAAAGTTATCACGTTGCTGTACTTTGTAACACTGGCTTATGGTATGATAGAATTGCTGGTCGTGAAACTAATCTGGTATTTGTACTCAGCATCGCTGTCACCACTGTATTTTGGGAGCCATCTATTGGAAACTATTAATAATGATAACTTTTTTACCTACCAAGCGCTGTTCATCGCTATTCAGTACCCTGCGGGGGAACAGAAAGTCTCTGGATCAGAGAACAAAATAACAGGCACTGGGCTTACCCCAGCCTTGAGGACAGACACCAACCCCCTTGATAGACACTGCAGCTGAACTTGAGAACCAACCCGTGCTGGTATCAGTTGTTCCTGTAGACAAGAAGAAATGGACATGAAAGCTCACTTAGTAAAGGACAAAGCAGGGTTACCAAAAGAACGGGAGGAAGAAGCAGAACAAGGGGTAACCCCTTGATCCCTATCCGTGATGATCTGCAGGATGTGCGAAAAAATTTCAGCCATTATCCAGATCAGCACATTGTCACTTGGCTGCTCCAGTTCTGGGATAATGGATGTAGTAGCCTGGAGTTAGAGGGTAAGGAAGCCAAGCAGCTGGGATCACTTTCTAGGTAAGGGAGTATTGATAAGGCAAATGCGAAGGGAGCACAAGTCCTCAGCCTGTGATAGAGTTGATTCCTGTCAGATGTGAAGGAAAGGAAGCCCTCAAATAAAGACATTAGGTGTCAGGCAAGTGGACCACCATGAAGACAAGTATCCAGTACCTTCAGGAATTAGCCATGCTAGAGATGATTTATTCTGACCCAAGCAATATGCAGTCACCCACAGATCAAGATGAAGTCTAATGTACATGACCCATGTGGCAGAAGTTTGTACAGCATGCACTATCTGCCAGTGCCACCTCATTGGCAGTAATTACCTGGAAAGACAAAGAGGCACCGATGATGGATTAAGTGGCTCACCAACTCCAGCAATATGAAGAAAATCTCTCTTCGTCCCTATGAACTTGTATCTTGGCTATATAAAACCTGTCCAAAAGAGGGGAAAGCTGTTCCAGGTGTTCCAGCAAGAAAAAGATAGGTCCTACTCCTCACCTGTACAGACCAGTATCTCAGCTATTAACAGTGAGCATTCTTTTGCTCAAGAGGGAGGATATAGAGGGTGTACATCACAAGATACCCTGTGGTTTTTTCCTGTGGGACGACAAAGAAGATATGAGGAAATGGGATGGAAAATCTACCTTGACTCTAGAGGCACGGGTACATGGGTTGCAAAGAAAAGCAATCACAAATGGAGGTTCTTCCGGGAAAATTGCTGCTCCAGTTTTCAATGGGCAGTTCCCCAGTCAGAGTGGAAGGGTTGGTCTCACTTCTGATCCTATGGAAATTAATTCTGATTTTATAAGTGAATGGAGAAGTCTGTGACCAGTACTAGAGGGGCCCTGCCTGCAGACAGGTGAAAGAGGAGGGACAACCTGGTTTGCTGGACTATGTGGATCCCAGTGGCCTGGTACATCAGATCCACAGGAATGTAAGGCTCTAGTAAATATCAGTGCAGTGTACACTAATACCATCAGATTACAAAGAGGCAGAATCCACCTGTATTTCTGGAGTAAAGGGAGATCCCAGGATGTGTCTGTGTTGAGGGGTGAATTAAGTCTAACTGAGAATGAGTGGCAAACACCCTCTTTTGCGACTGGCCCAGAGGCTCCATGCGTCTGCCTTGTAGACATCTCAGGAGAGGGTATTTCAAAGACCTAAAAGAGTGTTGGTGGGCTTTCAGTATAGCTGCCTTGGAGGAGGAGGAGATTAAGCAGCTGTCTACCTTGCCAGGTCTCTCAGAGGACCCTTCTGTTGTGGCTTTGCTGAAGGCTGGAGAACAGCAGGTGCTGATTCCTACCACTGCAGTGTATTGGCAGCATTATCGCACCAACTGAGACTCCCTGATTCCCATCCATGAGCTGATTCATCAGCTGGAGAGCCAAGGAGTGATCAGCAGGACTCACCCTTTAATAGTCCCATATGGACAATGTGAAAGTCTAACAGAGAAAGGAGACAAACAACAGACTATCCTGACCTGAATGAAGTCATGCCACCACTCACTGCTGCCATAATGGACATGCTGGAACTTCAAGGCAAGCTGGAGTCAAAGGCAGCCAACAAGCATATCACAATCGACATTGCTGATGTGTTTTTCTCAGTCCTGTGGCAGCAGAGTGCAGGACGCTGCTCGGGGGGTATCCAGTACACCTGGGATTGGCTGTCCTGGAAGTGGAAACACAGCCCTACCATCAGCCGCAGAGTGATCCAGTCTGCACTGGAACTCCAGAACACCTGTAATACATGGATGATAAATAATTGAAATTATTGCAAGTGGCTTGGTGAGCACCTCTGCCAGTTCCCTTGGTATCTGGGCCTATAGACTTGTGTGTGTCTGTTTGGTGTAGCAGGTTGCTGTTTCCCCTTGGAGTATGGGGGCTTCGTTCTGCTCCTGGTCCCTGTGTTCCAGCTCAGGGGGCTGGGTACCAAGAGAACAGCTGATTTTACTATTGCAGACTTAGGCAAAGGAGTCATTTAGTACCTCAGGCTTTTCCTTATCCCTTGTCACTGTGTTCCCCCTGCATCCAGTAAAGGATGGAAAACATGAGGAAAAACTTCTTCACTGTGTGAGTGACCGCCACTGGAACAGATTGCCCAAAGAGGTTGGCTCCTTCATTGGAGATATTCAGGAACTATCTGGATGCAGACCTGTGCAAAGTGCTCTACGATGACCCTTCTTGAGCAGAGAGGTTGGACCAGATGATCCATGTGGTTCCTTTCAACTTTACCCATTCTGTGTGATTCTATGAGATTCTCCTCAGCCCTCCTTTTATTGGTGTATTTATAGAAACATTTTTTTGTCTTTTATGTCAGTAGCCAGATTAAGTTCTAATTGGGCTTTGCCTTTCTAGTTTTCTCCCTGCATAACCGTGTGACATCCCTATAATCTTTCCAAGCTGCCTCCTCCTTCTTTCAAAGGTGATCCACTCTCTTTTTTACCCTGAGTTCCAGCCAAAGCTCTCTGTTCTGCCAGGCCAGATTTCCCTGCTGGCTCACCTTTTGGCACATGGGGATGGCCTGCTCCTACACCTGTAAGAGTTCCGCCTTGAAGAATGTCCAACCTTCCTGGACTCCTTTGCCCTCAGGACTTCTCCCAGGGGATTCTGTAAACCAGGTTGACACTGAGTACAACAAACAAGGTGATTGCTCACCTGCCTACTAGATAATTAGTAATCTGCCATGGATGACTTTTCAACCAGAGTTTCTTCTGTGTTTTGTTCTGTTATTTGGCCAGTGTAATGCATGTATGAGGCCACACAGGAAATCCGTGATGATATGAGAGTTGTGGTACCTCCAGTAGGAGGATAATACCCAGCTGTACACGCTGATTTCATCAGATCCAGCTGGTGCTGTTCAGCAGCTTATTTCATTTATGACCAAACTGAGTTACAGATTTATGTGGGCTGGAAATAAGTAGAAAAGAACAGAGTTGAGAAATTGTAAAATGTTGCTTGTGCAGGTTCACAGCTTTGGGCCATGCTGGATCCATAGGTTCTGCTGAATGTCCATGTAAAAAGAACAGAAGAAAACATATATATATATATATATATATATATATATATCTCAGAAATTTTCTTTCAAGTGTCCATTTTATAGAAGCTACACGTAGTACAGTTTCCATGTTTACTGCAGCACACTTTATATTAGTGTAGTCTTGAATATTTCTAAAAATGTCAGATAATATATATTAAATGCAATAAAACCTATCAAACTTGTTACACTGAATGCTATTCAATTCCTTAGTGAAGTTTTAAATCCGAGGTTTGATCTGTAAAACTGTAAATAATGCTGACTATTACTTCTGTGATTAAAGCTTTGACAAATGTGGTCAGTTTAGGCCAATTAGTCAGATAGTCACAATTTATAATCTTTCCTGCCTACATTCTGGTCCATTTGGACATGAAAGAAGTCCAGTTCAGAAAAGACACAATCATACTGGGACAGTCCTCTGACACCTGCCTGGAAACCAGCATATGCTGGTTCGTGCAGAGTTCCTCTGCACAGCACTTAGACTGTATGTGGTTCCTATGGGACTACTTAAGCATGGCCAGAGAAAGTTGAATCTATTTTTGCCTCTCCCTAAAGAGTGAGAAAACCCTGAGAGACTCCTATTTACTTTTTAATGAAAACAAGAGGTGTGGGCAGAGGGATATAATCGGTGAATGCCACCCAGTTTAAGAAATCTGAAACCTGAGTTTGTTCAACATCTGTTCTTGACCTCTTTCCTCATAACTTCCTCACTTGAGACTTAGCTATTGCTAGGTTTTGGGGGAAATACTTAGGCTATCAGAAAGTACCAGGTAAAAATAGTTTTAATTGGGCAGCTCAAAGTAGTAAATTTAAGGATGTGCATGGGTGAAAGATGCATTTGTGTGCAATACCAGATCAGGGCTTAAAGTTATTACAACATGTCACCATTGTTCACTACATTAGTAGAGTATTTCAGAGAGGAGGTGGCCATAATGCAATCATGCGTATCAGTCATTTTAACATGTACCTTTCCAAAGAGGTGTAACAGACATCTGAACAGCAATCACCATTACAGCTGTAATGGGACATACAGGTATGGTATCAGACACTTCTTGTTTCACTGTCTAAAAAAAATAGGTTAATAGCAAACCACATTGTTTATTGCCAGATCATAAGATCCTGCAGAGAAAATAGGATACAGATTTGTTTCTGCTAGTTCATAAGTCCATGTGACCATGTGGGGTCTTTAGGAGGTTGGGAGAGCTATAACGTGTTGGCCATGGCACTCCACAGACTGTTTACCGCTGATACCATTGCAGCTATTAAAAGTCTTCTTTACCACAAACAGTGAAAGCAAGAGAAGAGCATGTAATTGTGAACTTCGTCCTGAAAAAGTGATGTTAATATCTCGATTTGGATAACATAAATGATACTCTTAACCAGAAGGGCATGAAGTGACTTCGAAATATTTAACCAAGAAGCCATTTCTTACCAGACTGGTTTTATATGCAGCTTCTATTAGACAGTGTTCCTGTGATATTTAGTAACAGAAAAAAAAATTTAAAAACCAACAAGAACAACAATGACAACAGAAGGGTTAATTTTCCAGAAATCATCTGCTGGGGAAAAAGAGTAGAATTAGAGAATTAGAGAGATAGGAAGTGTTTGAGGATAACTACATCCAAGAAGGCACAATCAAGGTCCAACGAGCTTAGATAGGGTTTTCAAACGCTAAGTCTAACATATAATATTTGCCCTGCCCTCAGGTGTAGTTGTGATCCTGTTTCTGTGCTACCTCTTACTTGCTAGCTACTTCTTTTCCCAGAATCCCTTTTCAACAATTTTATAAAAACTGAGCTGACAGAAAACTGGTAAGGAAAAGGCCTGTGTCTTCTTTACAAGTCTTCCACTGTCTTACTAACATATAGCTAAAGCTTAGAGCATGCCTTTTTTCTTCTTCCTTATTTATGAAAAATGATGACTATAATAATGAATTTGTAATCATCTCAGTTCCTCATACGTGGAAGATACTATTATAAGTATGTAAATTGAGTTACTGTTATTATTTCATATATAAAAATATATTTGTACTGGAACAAAGTGTCCTCTCATAACTAGAAGTAGAGTTCAAAATTTATTTAAATACTCAATCATGAATACTCCACCCTCTGAATTATCAATGCATCCAAACAATGTATCATTAAGCCACAGAGATTGCACTTCTGACCTATTAATTAAACCTTTGCTAATGACCTTAAGACGGAAGTAAATAAAATATTAGTGAAATTGATAAGCGAATGGGAGGAGTTGGAATAGAAGTAACATATAACAACCTTAGAAGAATACAAAATAAAACCAGATCAGAAAACAAAATTTAAAAAAAAGCAACCCTGTAAGCATTCAAAAAGAACAGCTAAGTGGTCAATCAGTAATGCTGCAAGGGAAGTGAAGGTGATGTTACACAAGGACTTGAGTATGTCATAACTGCCCCCCAAAGCAATGGACATTTTAAGCAATTGAACTTTGATAAAGTTCTCATGAATCTTGCTTTTCACCCCTTACCTGATTTCTCCCTTTTCTGTTGGAGGTCCCTACTTGCACAATGCAGATAAAGAATCCAGAGTACTTCTTTAATCCCAGTGAAAGTGGGGTGCTCCACTGAAGCAGTGCAGCTCAAATACACATTCCTTTTGATGCACTCTGCTACAGGGAAAGTAACCTGAGGCCGTGGGATGAAAGGAGTATCTCAGACTGGCTCACCTCTTTTCTCAGCAGCATGATCAAAACATTCAAGGCCAATTACTCTCAAAATCATCTCCTAACCCTGGAAACAGATAAATTATTTTCTGCCTTGAAAGTTCTCACTGTTTCTGCTGATAATAATGAGAAAACAGCTTCGATGTTAACAACATTCAGTATTTGACATTTGTCTCACACTGAGCTTTAGTGGAAGACTCCAGTGACACAAAGCACTCATCTGCTCATTTCAACAGGAGATTCTCCTGTGTTAGATGAACCATGAGTGTGCACAAACCACAACTATACAACAAATTAATGATCTGCTAACAAAGAAGCTTGTCAAAACTTTTGCTGCCAGAATTAGGAGAGAGATCAGATTCAGGTTTTCTGATCTTTTTTTTAGCAGCCCTGGACAAACTGCGTCAAAAGCATCATGGTGGCTCCTGATTACCACCTCATGACGAAGTTATTTTTATTACAAAGATATTTACAATCTGGAAAGAGTTTAGAAAAAATGCAGGCATTTGGTAAAAAAAATTGCATAGGGACAAAATCTAATTAATTTTTTTTTGAGGCCAGACAAGAAGTCAGAAAGTATCATACTATAACATTCAGTTGGACCGATATTTAAAATGACAGCAGATTCTAGTACCATGCAGATAGGTCAGCTTTGTGTTGCATCATGTTGATGTTAATTGTCTTGAGCACTCTTTGGATGTACATTGTAATTACTGTCCATCAGTATTGTTGAGAAAGAGGAGCCTGTTATTTCCAACTGTATAGGAAATAGGGATTAATCAGATTTTGCCAGGGAGGAAGATAGAACCTGAGATGCAAAGTGTCTCAGAAAAATACCTGCTTGTGGATGCTGCTTAAGCTGAAGTTACATAGGTAGTTTTTTAATTACCAATACAGCCAAATAATCTCATCAACACTCTCCACAAAATGCACAGTGTAGAAACTGTTTTCTTTCATTGGCTCTGCTGGGAGATCATTTTCCTCAATTTATTTCCTTCAAAAGAGTCAGTAGTTCACTTGAGTTGAATTTTGTGGTTTGATTTTTAACATTTCAAGACAATAATATTTTCTCTGCAAGTGTTTAAGTGTGATAGGTTTTAAATTAAGGGTTATTTCCTATTTAATGAAAAAATAAAATTTTGGTCAACTGAAGATAAGCATTTAAGACAACTGAATGATTCTTTGGCTATTTTAGGATATGTTCCAGTAAACAGAAATAAAAACCTTTTTTGTGTTCATAATATGTAAATACTGAAGAATGGTAAGATTTGAAATATCAGGGATTGTTTCCATTGCTGGAATTAAAAATAGTATTTAAACTTCAGCAAAAGAGAAGCAAACTGAACTTTTAGAATAGTCTCAAAATGAATTTAAATGCATAAAGGAAAAAATTGATGCTGAAGGAGAAAGACATAGAATCATAGACTGTTTAGGCTAGAAAAGACCTTTAAGATCCCAGAATCCAACCATTAACCCAGCATTTTCAAGTCCACCACTAAATCATCTCCCTAAGTGCCACATCTATGTGTCTTTCACATACTTCCAGGGATGGTGACTCAACCACTTCCCCAGCAGTCTGTTCCAATGCCTGAAAACCCTTCTGAGGATGAAATTTTCCCTAACATCCAATACAAACCTCCTGTGGCACAACTTGATGCTGTTGCTTTTTGTCTTTCGCTTGTTATTTGCCGTAAGACACTGAATACTAAGTAAGAGAAGGAACCAGAGGGTATCCTCCTCTCTCGTGGAGGATATGGATGGTCTTCTCTGTGATGCTCCAGAAGATGCCCATTTCAGTCCCTTTCTTCAATCTCTCCCTTCTTTGAAGTGATGAAACTGATAATATTTACTTATAATAGCTATTATTCAAGAAACAATTTATGCTATTTGCAATGCAACTTGCTGCTATGAGCAGGTTTACTACAGCATATTAGTTGGTCACTAATTGTTTATATTATCTCTTTCAGGAAAAAAAAGTGACCGTGATCTGACATCCAGTTCTCAGGATGTACTGCTGAACGCAAATCTCCAGATGTCTTTCCAAGGCAATTGTCCAGAGGACATACCAGTACTGACAGTCTACTCCCCAATACTGAGTTATTAAAAGGGCTAAAAGTGTGATATGGGGTGATGTTTTCCCATAAAAAGAACTGGGTTTTTTTAGCTGAAAATATGACTGAAGATTACACAGCAAAGCAAAGTGAATGAAAGTTTTTAGTAGGCAGACTGCCCAGAATGGAGCCTCAGGAGATATTTAAAACAAAAAAATTGGATCTAAGCCTGACAAACATGAAGTACATTTTAAGATCTTAGTACTAGAAATAAATATGGAACTGATTTTTATCACAGCTGTAAATACCAGCATGAGTGCCAAAAGATCCACCTCAGGACATCCTCGTTAGAGCTCTTAATTTTAGCTCATCTTAAATGAGCTAACCTGGTTATTGAAAGCAGTCCAAGAGCAGCAACAGAGAGCAGCATGGGTTCCTATGCACTGTTGAGAACAGTTGAGCTGAGAAGCCATGCACTATCCTGCACAGTTCTCCATGCTCTCACTGTTGCTTCTGGTACCTAAATAGCATTTTTTAAGGAATGCCTATAATATATAGCACAGTAGAGACTACTGCCTGAGAGAAAGTGTTGCTTTCTGCGTAAGAATATGACTAATTTAAGAGATGATGATAATTTTGTACGAAGCCATCTCCCCTACTCTGTCCTGACAGGTTTGAAACAAAGGTAGTAATGAAAAATCAGGTGATTTCCCTGAGGATCAGATGTTGCAGGCTGACTGCACACTTCCCTAATTGATGGGATATGAAAGCAGCAGAAAATTAGGAAAGGAACCGTAGTTTCAGTAGCAAACTGTTCCTGTGTTAACTCACTGCAGCAACACCTCCTCCCAAGGTTTCTCAAGGAAAGAGGTTACTCAAAAAGTAACCCACAGATTAACGGCACAAAGGAACCAACCACCAAGAGTGATTGACTCCAAGGTATGAGAGTTGAAATTAGCAATTAGCAAATGTCCAGACACATGATACCGATAAAAGAAAAGATTAGAAGGCGTTGTCCACCCTGTTTCCACTGGGTGTGTGAGCAGCATGGAGAGACATGCACAAGTTAGGTTAATCCAGTAAGCAGGGCTAACATAGCAGTCAAGGTATGGCAGCACAGTGTGGGCCAGTAACGACTGTATTCGATACTCCCTGGATAGCCCTGGCAGCTGCTGATGGCACGATTATCAGCACTGTGGTTATTTGAGCTACCCAGAGCACAGCCCACATGGTGGTTCCTACCAGTGCTGCTGCTCTCCATCCCGTTTGTGGGTGAGCATGTGGAGAGGCCAGTGGAGGCAGTGGGTTATGCTATGCAGAGCATTACTCTTGGTTGCCTGCCAAGGTAACTCCAGGCTCATTGGAAGGGCTGACCTACATGTGGTAGTCTTGCGGCAACGCTTGTTTACATTGTGCATGGAATAGATACCCAGAGGTAAGACAAGACAAAACAAAACTTCTTTTTAAAAGTAAGGACGTGAATAAACAGTTATCCCATACTTAAGAGTGCATCACAAGAGGATTTGTCCCCAGAAAGAAAAATACTGGAGTAATCGAAAGGGGATCACCATGGCAGTGCACATTTCTGATGCCGTGTAGCAGAGAAACTCCATCAGTTGTCCAGTTTATTACCTTATGCCCTGGGAAAGCTGAAAATCAAGATTATGACACTTTAGAGGACCTTAAGACCATTGTCTTAAGCGAGCAAACATTCTTAACATTGCTGGTATTAAATCCTTCAAAACTGGGGTAACAGTCACAGGTAGGCAAGGCTGCTGACATTTTGACCCTACCTAGTATGTATTCCATACATACTAGGAAAACTATTATTGTCTACAGTAATTACTTGGTAGGACATTGGCACTTAGCCTCATTCTCAGTGAGGAGGTTCTGTAGCCATGTGGTGCTCCAGTGTATGAGCACGAAAACTAGTTTGAAAAACCTGTGCCTGTTTGCAGTGGTGAGAAGGGAATTTAACAATGACCAAATGAAATATCTTGATTGTCAAAAAGGAAGATCCCGTAACACCAAGATGCAATGCGAGGGCTGTCTTCCAAATAGAGAAACATGTCGGGAACCCTTCAAGCTTAACCCTGTTTGAAGAATTATGTTGGAAACTTTAGCCTATTAATGTTTTAAATCCCAGTGGATGTTTAGAAAGTACTGAGCCCATTGAAGATGGCCTGAGTTTTGAACAAGGCAGCAGCAAAGATAAAGGACTGAGCTAGCATAAAGAAAAAGTGTGCAGAGGAGATGACTGGAATATGTTAGAATTAGCAATTAATATGACCTGACAGTGAGTGATGCAAAGGAAAACTACTGTACAGATGTTGAAAGTGGTTTCAGCAGATGATCTCTATCATTTCTGTAAAGCCTAAATCCTAAGTATTTACAGGTACTCCTGCTTGCCCAGCCACTAACCAGTACAGGCATATCCCATGCCTCAGTACTAGCTCCTTCACATAAAAATGTAATCTAACGCGTTTAAGATGCCTTAGAAAAACAGATTACAAATAAGAGTTGTCTTATTCACCAGAGCTATAAAAATAAATTAAAACTTAGGATAATAGAAGTTAAATTTTAACATATTATTAGAGCAGTAGTGAATTATTCACTGTAGTGTGGAAATTCAACATAATCTTAATGGATAGGAAGATTTTTTTCTCCATGTTAAACTGCAAGAATCGAGCATCCATGGTTGAACAAATCCAATTCCTTATAGCCTATAGTGTTCTGTGAGCACTCTACAAAATACCGAGTCCCTGAGTCCAATTTGGTCCAAAAAATTGCTTGCTGTCTCTCTCTAAAGTCATGACATCTGAGTCCCTAATTTATTGCAGTTCTTCACCAAAAAGACCCATAAAGCATCGTAAAAAACCCCTGCCTAGTTCTCACCCAGCATTAGGCAGACATAGCAAAATTTTCTCACATATGAAACCATTACACTTCATGTTGATTTTTTCATTGGAATCTGAATTCCCATGTCTAAAAGTACCACAATGCTTTATACTGGCTGGCCAGAAGACTGGCAGAGCAGCCAATAACATCAGACCTAGTTTTGCCCAAGTCTTTATCTTACATGACTTCCAATAAGAAACCACATGTAGTTGCATATTAATACCATGAAGGTACATTGAAGAGAGGAACATACCAGCCAGTTACTGTGGGCTAAGGTAGGGTCTGAATTTAGCCTAATTGCCCATGTTACCATGCACTACTGTCTGGTTTAACCTTCAGAGAATGTGGCAAACAGGTCACCTCTCAGTGAGCTCACTTTTACCACAAGGTGAGGGTGGAGGCATACGGAGATACTGATGAGTAGTTGATATGTGGGGGCTTCAGATCCCTAGACTACTGCTTGCCATCTGCCCCCTTGCTGTTCTCCTAAGTCTGATTGCTTGTAGATCAGGGGCAATAACTGCAATTGAGAAGAATAATTATTTCCATTCAGGAAACCCACAGCATCAAGCTTGAAACAGGAAGGTATATTTCAAGATTTCTCCATGAAGCACAATACCTCTCTGTTTATTTATAGAGATGGCATATTAAACCGTGATTTTGTGAATGCTGCTATATATTAAAGATAGTAGGATCTGATTATTTTAAATAAAATACTTTCTAATACTATCTGGGGAATGATTTTCAGGTTGATTTCTTATATAAAATGCACTTTTTCTGAGAAAATATATTGCAGAATAGCCTATAAAGGCCAGAAAAGACATTTTCTAGGACTGCTTAGGATGTTTGATGAGAGAACCATTTTCTCTGAAATTTGCTTTCTTACAGTCCTCAGTTATCTGCCCCAGTGGCCATGACCTTCCAAAGATAATTGAGTGTCTTTTCAATTACATTGGCCAGTACTTGTGGGTGTGTCCCATCAGGTCCAGTGTGTATGTCCAGTTTATTTGAGTAGTCCCTAACATTATCCTCATCCACCAAGAAAAATTCTTTCTTGCTTTAGAACCTTGATATATCTTGGGAAACTCTGAGATTATATCAGAGGATATTACGGACAGAAAACTTAAAACTATGATGGCACTGAAAAAACAAATTATTCAATTCTCATGTATAAAAATCATGTGGTTAGTGAGTAGGGGCTCAGACACAATCTTTTTACATGTGGTGCTGGGGAGTCTCAAATTAGTCAACAGCAAATGACTCATTTCAAAAAACAAGTTATTAAAATACACAAAAAAGCCACAAAAATACCTCAGACTTGAACAAAATGCTTTATTATTTAAGGAGGAAAAGAAAAAGGTGTTTGAGACAACTTGATTGTTGTTAGTCTTTGCTGGGAGAAAAAAGTAGGTGTTACAGTGGTTTCTAATTTAGTGGGAAAAAGTTTCAAGGAACCAGTGCATGGAAGATAAAACTGGAGACAAAACACAGCACTGAGCATAAGCACTGAAATAAAGCTTTCAAGAGGATTCGTGAATAATCATCTTTGAATCAAATTTATTCTGAAAGAATGTTTTTTGTCAAAAGTTTCTTTGTCTCAATAGAAATATAATACAATGAAATGCAGTGAGTCTGATACATCAACATAGATGTTAATTTCACAGTCCTGCCTGACTTAAAACTATTACATAATTCATTCCAGATGTCCTGACAGTGAGTTTGAGGCAAAAACCAGCGTCAGACTTCAAAAAGTACTGCCTGTGCTGATGGGTATGGTTGATGCTGTATATCTAAAGAATACCAGTCAGGCTGAGGTATCTCTGGTCAGTGTTCAGTCATGAACACCAAAATTAGATGGGATTTAAAAACATGCAGTGAATGGAAGATAGAAAAAGCCTAGCAAAACCTGAGATAATTTCATCAGAAGGAGAAGAGATCCCACTAAACAGTGAACATTTTGAAACTCCTACTCAACAGTGTTTCAATATAATTTTTGTACGAATGAAGTTTCCATAGAATTATGTCCATTTTTTGTCATCATGGACTAATCATTTGAGTGTGTACATTACTCTACATTCTTAACAATGCAGCATTGACTATGGTGTTGATTTTGTTCTAGATAAACATGCCAGAACTATCAAATGCATTGTCATGTTTGTTTTATATTTATTAGTTACTTTTTGCTTCCTAAATGACTTACCATATGCTGAGTGACTGGGTTGCATAGCTGTATAGGAGGTGTAATTCATATGACATGAATATTTTGCAGAACTCTTTTGCATCAGGGTTTCTACCATTATGCATCTTAGTCTTATTTCTTCTCTACTCCATCTGTTGAAATGGTGAATTTATTAAAGATAGTTTTAAAATGAGATTTCTGAGAGATGGTTGTCTCAGATGTGACCTTTGCGTTGAACAGGGAACGCATAATTGTTGCAAGACTTATGCAGCTTTTTGTGGAATTATAAATTTAGCCAAATTTTGCATCATAAGAAGCAAAAAGAAAGAAGAAAATTAGCTTCATTAGAGAATTTAAGAACTCAGGAACATTTCTGAAGGAATAAGCTGAGTATTCAGCTACAATCCCTTTTTAACATACTTCTAAGAAAGGTGGTTGTATTGTACTCATAAGAGAAGCTACAGTTAGATTTACATGTGCACTACCTCTCTGATGGAATGATTTTGGTTGTACTATATTTGTGTCTTCTCCAACAATCCCATCTCCTTTGAGAGAATTACTTCCCAAGTCTACATTGTAAGAGTATACTCTTGTTCTCTCTGTCTTCACGTGATTTTTCCGAAGCAGAAAGGCCCATCTATTTCCTCACCTGCATCTGTCTTATTTGCATCCAGATGCTGCTCTACTGCTGCATGTTTCACTCGTGTTCCAAGAGGCAACCCCAGGTCCCTGGACACCCTACCAGCTGGATTGATACTGGACCCAAGACTGGTTGGCCCTTCCTTCCTTCCTTCCTTCCTTCCTTCCTTCCTTCCTTCCTTCC
>VWPU01014210.1:0-15956 GCA_013398955.1 Callaeas wilsoni | reverse complement strand
CCTTCCGCACCTTCCGCACCTTCCGCACCTTCCGCACCTTCCGCACCTTCCGCACCTTCCGCACCTTCCGCACCTTCCTTCCGCACCTTCCTTCCTTCCTTCCACACCTTCCTTCCGCACCTTCCTTCCGCACCTTCCGCACCTTCCGTTTCTGTTCTCTTTCACCCTACTCTTAATTCATTTATATTAGAAGAGACTAACTCATATCAATTTCCATGCCAAGTGTATAATATACTAATAAAACTTCATGAGTTTTTGAGGACCCTCTAAATTCTGTTGTTCTTTTCCGACCACAAGCCTCTATGACTATTGGGTGCTCTCTTTCTCTAGGAGTGGGACACCACACATACAAAATCAGGCCTTGAAATGATAATTCTAGGTTATAGGAAAATTCTGCCAATGTCCCTGAAATAACAGCTGTCTGGAATGGGACTTTCTAAGTGTCAGTAAGATCATCAGTGGTGCTCAAACACGTTATTTATCCATTAAATAAACACACGGGAACTGATTTGCTGAGGCTGTTATTCCATCACTCTCAAGTGGTACTCAGCATGAGTATGTGTATGTATCACAGAGCCACAGAATCATAGAATCATGGAGTGGATTGGAAGGGGACCTTGAGGATCATCTCATTCCACCCCCCCTGCCATGGGCAGGGACACCTTCCACTAGACCAGGTTGCTCAGAGCCCCATCCAACGTGGCCTCCAGCACCTCCAGGGATATAGCAAAGGTATGTATTGTGAAATTGTTAAAGAGTTAGGATGTTTGCCTTTTGCGACAAGAGAGATTTTAGTCTCTTACTGATAAGGTCATTATAAAGCACGTGATTTCACAGTAGCTGCAAGGAATCCCACTGACCTGCTCCTACCATGGTGCAAATTGCAGGATGATGAAAGAATGTGCAGGCTGCAGTGAAAACATCAGTGTGTAGGGAAACATCTGGATGCAGTCCTGGCCATGTCTTTGCATAATGCTGAGCTTACATAGCGAGCACTTGCACACTATACATGTTATCTTTTCATTACCTGAGCAGATAATGGCAGGCTCTGGTTGCATACGTTATCCCCATACACACTCAGCTGGTAAATCTGGCACACACAGACAGAAATTCTATCCCCTCCCTCTAAGGGGAAGCAATCAGGGAAAATGATGGATGCCTCCTGCTCCCATATCTCTAATTGCATAGTGACGTGGCTTAGGAATGAAGGAATGCCAGGCAACCCTATGTCTTGTCGTGTGTTGTGCACTGGTGTGGTATGCATATCCACTCTGCTGTTATGGACTGATTTATGTTGTGCATCAGAGACTTCTGGGTTTGTAGACTCCACCTACAGTAAATGTTTTGGGTGCAACAGCATGTTTCCCCTTCAATTTTCAAGTATATAATACCATTTTTAGGGTACCTAGCCATTATGTACAAAAGCAAAAGTATGTGTAAAACAATGCAAAATATTTTTTAATGGGAGAGGTGGAAAACGTTCTCCTCTTAATCTAAGCAAATAAAGTCTTGTTAGGAATTGTTATCAACATGACATGCATCTATTCCCATTTGAAATAATGTGCATTTGGAAGCCTGCTCTGAAGCAGTCTGTGACAAAATAAACAGAAGGCTCTGTTAAGAATTTATTTTTCTTTATTAACTTAGTAAATTAGTAAAAACTTTCAATAACTGGGAAAATGTAAGGAGGATTTGCTAAGGAAAATAATAATACAACATGTATGGTATCATGATCGTGTTACCAGAAATGGTTTCACTATTGCTTCATACTTGGTAGGTCCTGGAACATATTAGTAACGGAGACTGAAAACAAGCAAACTATGGAAAGATAAGAATAATTCCATCTGTTAATGCAAAGGAGATTTCTTCATTACCTGATGACTCAATAGTGTATTATGGACTGCAACATGTGTTAGTTATGGATGTTGCTATTGAAAACAAGCACTCACTAGCATCTCACTGACCACTGCAATTCCCAGGGTACGAAGTGGTCTGAGGTGTCCCTTACCAGCTACAGGGGAAATTTAGACAAGTGTGAAAAGAAGCTGAACTATGAGAGGAGTTCCAAGAAAGCAAATGTTTCACAAGCCTTTCCACATCCCTCTCAATCAGAAAAAGCTTGCTGAGAAATGGCACAAGCCAAAGACTGTAAGTGTACTGAGTTCCGCAGTCCATACATTTGGGATAATTTTTCAGTGTTAGTTAATTCATCTTAGCCTACTGCTATGTTAGAGGTACAAAAATATCAGAAGAGATGGGTACTCTTCCTTAGTATACCTAGATCTCTTATATTTCTGCAAATTGCAAAGACAAATTAAAAGAGGCCCTACTTGTACACTTAGATCACTTCCCTTCCTCCTCCAGAGTTTACCAGGTACAGAAAAAAAAAGAAGTGGTGCAAGAGAGATGCTCTTTCCCCATCTTTACACAAAGACAAATACAACCCATAGCTGTAAACCAGTAGTAAACTCAGTGCATAAAGCTGGATACTGCAGCAAAATTCAGGAGTCTCTTCCTGTTCTGTTACAACTCACTCATGACAACAGTAAAAAGGATCACTGAACCTTTTTCCTGTCATAGATTCTCTAAGACACAGCTTTTACTTAGTTCGGTGCTTCTAGCATTCAGCAGAACATCTTGTAGTTCACCCACTGCCAGAGGCTGACCTTGAGGTCCATGGTCATCGTGGTCTCTTCTCCCACCTCTCTGCCATTGACATGCAGCCCCTCAGTTACTTTCACCTGTATCCTACAGGGAAAGGTTGAGAGAGCCTCTGTTCAAAGTTATGTCATAGCAGAGGATGGTGGCTCAAGGAGTTGGCTGTTGGTTGCTCACACCAGCAGCTAACCCAAACCAGATGGCAGCAGGAAAGGTGACTTGGAGTGGTGTTGGATGGCATAACTGTGATGAACTGTGTAGCAAATGAGAGGGACACATGGAAATGGAAAATAAAACATTGTGCAAATACCAACTCATTAGGAAGCTGTCCAGTACATGGAAGAGTGACAAGGGAAAAAGCAAGCAAAATAAAAGCTTGAAGAGAATTGTATGAATAATACTTTGAAACTAGTTTAGCAACAAGGGTTTGCTTCTTCCATATAGCAAAGCAGGAAGTTAACTGCACAGGATTTCTCCTGCAGCTCTGGTGATACACACTGATGAGTTGAACTGTAACTCAGTACAGTTACAGTCTTTGGCTTGTGCCATTTCTCACTGATGACAGGTTTACACATGCAAATAAGAAGCACTGGACAAGAATGGCAGTAGGGGAATGAAGCCAGGAGGGAAGAGGAGTGCTGTGGGGAAAAATACACAACAAATCTGTATTGAAGACAAGCTCATGGGACATGAAGCCCACTGAAGATGTGAACAAAACCTGGCATCAATAGATACCTATGTCCCCAAAAATAAATTGGCAGCAGGGAATGTTCATGATCCTGAAATGAAATCAGCTGCACTAGTAAACCCCTAAAACGCTGTCTGTCTTGCTTTCAGCCTAAACCAGCTGGACTTCTTCCCAGCTGTTCTGAAGATTTGTCCAGGGAGTAGGACCCAAACACTCTCAGCCTGTCTTCATAGGAGAGGTGCTCCACCCCTCTGATCATTTTTATAGCCTTCCTCTGGACCTGCTCCTATGCTGAGGACCCCAGAGCTAGGCACAGGTGGGATCTCATCAGAGCAGAGTAGAGGAACAGAATCACCTCCCTTGACCATCTTGTCACACTTTTTTTCATACAGCCAAGGATATGGGCTGCAAGTGCACATTTCCAGCTCGTGTCCAGCCTCTCATCCACCGGTACCCCTAGTCCTTCTCATCAGGGCTATCCAATTGTTTCTTTGCTGAAAGACTGGATTCTGCCAAATCAAAATAAATGAATCATACAGACACACAAATATGTCAAGTATGTGGAACAGGTATTTGACCCTTGCCCTGTTGCTCTGTCCTCAGTCTGGCTATATCTGTACCAAGTTTAGTGTATGACTGACGTGAACTCATCAGGAATTACCTTGTGCACACCACACCTCAACCTATTTACTTTGAATAGGCCGGAAGCAAGGACCATATTACACTGTTTGTATTGATTTGAGAACCACACCTTATGATTACCTTATCTTTGGGCTATGATTGTTTAAGCATCCTCTTGTATTTACATTTATGCCACTGGTTTTCTGTGCAACTGGGGACAACTTATTTAAACATGCTATGGCTCCATTTCTTCATCTCTAAATTGGGGGCAATTCTTTCCTCACAAGATTGTTATGAAGACACATTAATTAACGTTGATAAACAGAGGATATCCTGGGGTGAATGAGATAGATACATGAAAAGTATTCTTATTATTCATATTATGACAGCACATTCTGCTTGTATGTACACAGGGCATATACACACCGGCTCAGAATGGGCGAAGTTTACCTAAACTATACATAAGGGTAGGATTAATTTTCTTTAGTCACTTAACACCTACTAGTCACTGTTCTAGGCTTTTTATATTATTGATAGAGACAGAAAACCTCAGGCAATGACTTTTTTATCTGAGGATGGTAGAATACATCATCCTTATCTAAGGTGATAGAAAACATCTTTCTCTGCAAGTATCTTTTTCTCCCCACTGGCTATGGAACCTGGAGCAGCTCATAAAAAATTTGCAGGTGCACAAAGGAAACTGAGACTGCGCACAAACTTACCATTTTGATCAAACAACTGCTACTATGAATTACTTATTCATTAGAATGATAAGGCAAAAAAATCACCTATATTGTACCCACCATATCCTTTAAAGTCAAGTTGGACAGCCACATAACAAAAGCTATGAAAGTGTGTATCCAGCTTTATTATTGCACGTGGGTTCTCATTACACTGTGTTCCTAAGCATACAGACACAACACTGGAGAATCACCTGGAAACACTGGAAACTCCAGGGTCTGCAGGCACGAACTCAGGTTTCTTCACTGAATGCATGGCAAGCCTTAGCCCCAGAAATTGAATATGCAGAAAGAATCAATTTAAACTTAACATCAGAGCTGAGCTCACATTTGGAAAAAGGAAAGGAGGAGTAGGAAGAGGTGAAGGAGGTGGACTTACCTCAAGTACCCATTTAAACACCTGTAAGATCAGTGAGTCATTGTTATAGGTCACTATACCTATACCTATACCTATACCTATACCTATATAGGAATATTATCTTGGCAGCCTCTAGCCATAACATGGACCAGATGCCATTTTCCCTAGCCTTCCCTCCTATGGCCAAAGCATTTTTCATGCAACCATGTCAGAGTGTTTTAAAACTGCCAATATCTGACTTGCCTACAAGATACTTTTATCTAAGCTTATTTTGCAAGGCCTTTATGGTAAGGGCTGTGTTCCTGCTGCAGGTGTGATTTCTAGCATAAAGGTTCCAGTTCTAGTCACTATGGCATTATAGATAAACTATTACTATTTGCAATTAATAGAATTTCTTCTCAACCTTCTACAATCCATAGTTGTTATACAGTGGATGTATTCCACTCACAGATGAAATTCCATTTATACATGTGTTAGACGTACAGAATATTCACATTTTAGGACATAGTGCAAGATATTCTAACATGTTTGATATTATCATGCAAGAAAAATCTCTATACATTCATATGCAATCTGAGCCCAAGCGGCAATAAAAGTTGCTATAAATGCTATATATGGTTTAGTGTTTGATTTTCTAGGTAAAATGGTCTTCCAAAACCCCTGTGATGACCATGTTGGGATATTCTGGTTGTATTGTAACTGCTGTTATTATTATTAATCACAGTATTGCCATTCCTATATGGTAACATATTTCTGGTTATCATTACGCCTGTACATTCACAAATATTCCTTTACAGTATGACATAATCTGTATCATTCATGAATTTGAGTAAATCTGGGATTATAAACATTACCTGATCATAAATCCTGTATGATGTACTGTGAGATAACATATACTGGAAGTATAGCTCAGGATATGTCACACTGTAACCTGTGTCCCTTTGTACATAGAAGAAAAAAATTTAAAAAAGACAAACTACATCTAGGAATAGATTTCATTTTTACTTGTTATACAAAAACTTTTCTGTCAATTCTGACACATTAAATGCAGTACACATAGAACAGAATACAATTTGCATCCCACGTAGCCACTTCACATGTCACCAAGTAAAGCTATCCCATCTGAAACACTTGAAGTAATATTATAATTTAATGGATGCAAATCTTTAATTATATTGGTAATATTTAAAAAACCCAAACAGAACAGAAATGGAAAACTCAGAGTCCAAGAGTATTAAAACATTAAAATACTTGGCCAAATGGCTCCCTAAAATATTAAAGTTGATTTTTCTCTAATCTTGAAACACTCATTAATTTAATGTGCATTAGAGAAAACATGTTCAAATATTAAACTGGTTGATTTCACAAATTTGTAACTCATTAACATGACTCAGGTTCAGGACTCAATTAAAAAGGCAGAAATTGGATTTCATTAAAACAAAAATAAAATGTGGAAGCAATTAATGGCCTCCAACTGGGTATTATGAAATACAGATTTTGTTAGATAGGCTTACTATTTGAAGATCAGAAGTCTGACCAATAAAGGTAATGGTACTAGCCTATAAGATAAAGCTTTTGTAAGCATCTGAATTATGTGAGTTTAGGAAAAAAAATGAGAGATGCAAAAGCCAGTTAATATAACTTATATGGATTACCAAGTAGCTAAGTGACAGTAAGGGTAACCGCAAATGGACCATCAGCTGTATGGAGTACAATAATTTCTGAAATACCATTGACAGATCTGGCATTCACATTTCTACAAAAATACTAAAAACTTGCAAAAATTTTGGTGAATTATATAGCATCTGGAATATGCCTAACACTAACCATCAGAATAAGACTAATCTGGTTTGCAGTCCAACAAAAAAATCAAGAAGTTACTAAATGAAGAAATATTAATTGAATATCTACATAGAGAAGAGCTTACTGACGATAGACTGATCTACACAGTAGGGCTGAGTAAGTATAAAAGCTGCAACTAGAAATTCTGACAAGAAAAAATTATGATAAGTAACAACCTATAAGTAATTAATTCAGAAAAAGAGAGAAATGGAAACTCTTGTATGCCATAGAGATAGAAGATACGACTTCCTTTTCTTTGCTGCAGAAAGTTACCTGGTGGCTATTTGATAGGCAGCCAGTCTGGGCTGAAAACAGAGCAGAGATGGTGACAGCAACCAAGAAGGATGTTTCATCTGCTTCTTGACACAATAACCAGCAGGTCTGAGGACCATGTCCTCTGCACTGCAGCCACTAAGCAGCTCTGGGCTGGCACTGGGTAATGCATGGACCTGCACTTTGGGAGATTTTTCTGGTGCACTCCCTTACCCCTGTGTCAGCAAAATACAGGAGATAGGTTCTCTTACAGTCAGGTACTGTCCTCCACTGCATTTTTCTTTAGGTTCCAATATTGTACTATGTAAAACTGTTAAAAAAATTAAAAGTATCATTTCCCCTCTGTAGTTAAATAGCATCTGTGGAGTTTGAATACAGCCCTGGAAGTAGCCCTGTACCTACAGATACCCTTCCTAGAGCACGCTGGTATAATGAATGCTACTATACATCATATATACTGTATAGACACCGGTACTGTTGCATAGTGTTAGGCTGTCTAAGATGCAGTACTGCATTTGTTGAATTTCATAAAATGTTTGTCAGCCCATTTCTTCGGTTTGTCAAGGTGACTCCAACAGTAGACATATCATCCAGCACGATGGCTGCTCCCTACATTTGGATGTCATCTGTGTACTTGTGGCAGATATACGCTGTTCCATTGTCAAAGCCATGAATGGAGATGTTAAATAATATTGCTCCCAATATGAATGCCCAAGGAATACCACTTGTAAACAGACACATCATTTTCAGCCTGTTGGTCCAGCCTTTTTATGTACTCACTTTAATTCACCTAGCTAGTGAATTAAATTAGTGGTTGAACCCACCCACCCTGTCTGTCTAGTTTAGCTCCAAAGATGCTGTAAGAGCAGAGACAAAAGCCTGCCAAAGTGAAGGGCATGCACTTCTCTGCCCTCATCTTCAAAACCAGTCATTACAATGAAGAATTTGCAATTGGTAAATCCATACTTTTTTTTCCCAATCACTTTCTTCTCTCTTATGTGCCCGTACACAGCTTACACAAGGATTTGCTCCTTAACCTCCAAGAAGATGAAAGTAAAGCCAAGTGGTCTCTATTTCCCCAGCTCTTCCTCCGTGTCATCCTGGAAGATGAGTGTGACATTTGCTTCTGTAGTCATTGGAAACTTCTGATCACTGTAACCTCTTGAAGAGATAGAGAACAGCCTTGCAGTGATACCAGTCACGCATCCTACTTGGCTCTGTATTCAAGTTGCTTGAGTAATCCCTAACTCAGTCTTCCTCTAACACTGGTTGTATTCCACCAAACACTTGGAAAGCCTGAGAACAAATTTTGCCAGTAAAAACTGGGATGTAAAAACCTCAACCTTTCTGTCTCCTGCATTACTAGGCTACCTGTTAACTTGGCCTTATTCTTCCTCTTGCTGCTTCCTTCATGTACTTTACCAATTTTTCCTCTGGCCAGTCTTTAGTTTTTTTAATTCAATCATTTCAGACTTGGGCATTCTTCTGTTTTTATCCTGAGCAGCCCATGCCTTCTTCTGTGTCCCACAGGATCCCTTTTTCCTATCTAAGCCCTGTAAGGAGTTCCCCATTCAGGTAGTCTGGCCTCCTCACACCTGCATCATATCCTGCAGACAGAAGGTGATGCTTTTCATGGTTTGAGACTCACTCTACTGGGCTCCTTTTTCTTTCAAAGGAGCAGCTTCCAGAAACTTGCACAACAATAACCTCCTTGAGGTCCTCTTCTTTTAAGCTCAGAGTAGATGTCACTACTTGCCTCTTTTGCTTTGCATCTTCAAATCTTATGGCTTACTAGGTCTAGACCAAACAGTCCTTGTTCTTCTGTTATTAGAATCAGTTAGGCAGAAATAAAAACAAATTTTATTATTCAACCAGCTTATTTAAAAAGAATAAAATTTTTTTTCATCTTGACATGTATCAATAAATTGATCCTCAGAATATGCTACTGTAAATATTTTATTGTACCCTTATAATGCAGCATCTTGGCCTTCCCCACATTGGCCACTTTTCTCAATGAAAAGGCAAGTACTGTTGGTCTTTCTGCTATAAACAACAAAAAACAGCTGTCTGTAAAGACTCTATGAATTCAGCAGAATCTTGTTCACTTACACAAGATCTGTTCCAAGTATTGATTAATGAATTCTTAAAATAATTCAGATACAGAGTTATCCTTTTATGTCCATGAGCCTCTCATTACTTGTGATTTTTTGGCAGGTATTACAGTATCTGATTGGCCTTTGTCATTTGGACATACTTTAATATTGCCTCTAACAGACAGATTCTTGTCCAATGTCAAGCTTCCCAGGTTTTGTTTTTAAGCATCTTGCTCCATTACATAGATAAGACCTAATATTTTGAGACAAGACCTGAGGCAAAATAAAGATTTGTGGGTAGATGCAGAGTTCATAAATGTGCACACAGATAAAACGTGCTTATTTTGTGCACCTACTCATAGGCAATAATTGTCTTTTAAAAAACACAACAGTTTACGGTGTCAGCTTTTCCCTTATGGGAGTCCATTTATCTGCCACGTAGAGCTGTGACTCTTACCTTGGGGACAGGTGACTTCATTCCCACCAGAGCTTTGTAATCCTGGTAAAATCTTCCTGAGTATTAATTGCCTCTTGCGCTAAGAATGGATGGCTCAGAGGCTAACACCAAGCCCAGTGCCACAACACCCTGTAATGGGCAGCGCAAATCCCAGCAGGAAGCACAGTATGCCTGCAGAGCAGCCCTCCCTGGGGATTTCCCTGCCTATCCCCAGGCAGGAGATATGGATGCATGGCAACTTGGGCTGAGTGTGAACAGGATGTGGTAGAAGATGATTTCAAGGCCCTTTACAAGGTAATGACTGTATTTCTGATTTCAACAACTAAATATTCATACGTTCCATTATCTTTTTCTGCTCTTGCTTTTTCTCTTAAAACACTATTGTGTTATATGCACAACTACTGCAAAATTTTCTACTGTGAACCCTGACAACTAAAAGATTTACAGTAGTCACTGCACAAAAACTTAGAGCAAAAGCTCTCATATGTTTAGTAAGAAATTTAGAATTTCACTATACAGCATAGGAAGTGTTATGTTTTATATGTGTCTGTCTTGACACTTGGTCTGAGTGGCCAAGACATAGTTAGCTTAAGGGACATCCCAAAAAATTCTGCCCTATTCCATTCCAAATGGCTGGAACTGGCACCACTTTTCTCTAGGCTTGGTTTCCCCATACATAAAATGAAGTTAATAATGCCGGATTATCTCAGTAGGGCTATATGGCTAACCTACTGCTTATAAAATGTGTAAGCCTGTGGCAGATACTTTCACATGATTTTCTGAGGATAAGACGACACACCTATAATGAGGACTGGCACTCAGGCTGTCCATCCAGAGCATGCAGATCCACAGCGTATCCCCCTGGCAGAGTGAAAGGTGGAGCGTGGGCCAGGTCACACCAGTTCAGAGGCCCAGAGGCTGACACAGCCTTTATGTAACTCCTGCACCACAGTTTTGTCCTCCACACACCACACAGATAAAGGATATGGGCAGCACCATCGTTACCACCCATACTCACACAGCTACAGCTGGAGACAGCACAATGGCACCCAGCTTGCATAACCAACGCCCTTCCACCCGAGTACATTGCTATAAGCAGCTTCTGCAGGGGACTGTGCCCTACATTTCAGGCCATTACTAGCGCAGAAGCAAAGGTGCAAGATCATCCCTACAAACAGCTACACGCCTTCAGGAGGCTGACACACCCAGTGAAGTGGGTGCAGTAGCAGTGACACACACCTATGGAAAAGGCTGGATTTGGTAGTTAGCGACTTGCTGCAGATCTGACTATACATGTTGCTGTCATTTCAACACAGTGCCCTCAAAACATCAGCCCATAGTTTAGCATCGTCCTTCTCCAGCATGTACACATATGAAGCCCTCATTGCAAAAGCATGCTTGCCACACCTCACAAATGATAGATGCTGTGACAGATATCTCGATGCAGATAAAAATCTTAGCTGTGTAAAAGTATGAGAAACAATGTAAGAAAAGTATCATTAAGGCAGAGCGAGATAGTATATATACAGGTTTTTATCATCCTCGTGTCTGTTGAACACTCATTTTTAAAAGGAAGCTGGAACGCAGGTAAAGCGATGAACGAATGTGTACCTGCTGGGTATACAGCACATCTCATATACTGGATATACCCATTAGCTTCATGGTTAGTGACATCTGCCACATGGGAATCAATTATAAATTAATTTCTCAGAGTGGTGCTGGGAAACACTGGACTAATGGCTCCTCTTCTGAACCAGTACTAAACAACAGCAATTTAAGCTGAATGCAGCCCAGCACTGCAGGCCAACACTTCCAGTCTCTACCCAGACTGCATTAAATGGGGTTAGTTCCACAGTTTAGGATAAAACCTCTAAATACAATGATCCTGAGTCAAACCACAGTTATATTTACTTGAGAGTAAAGCCTGATATAGCTTGGGAGAAAGCTGCCCACCACTTCCCTCATCTTCTTCTTGGCATCAAATTTTTACGCAGAAAGACGAAGAAGAAATGTCGATATGTATAGAGAGCCCTTTGGAAACAAAACGTGCATTTACTTCACTGGGAGTGTTCAATCTGGTCCTTGACCATTTAAACCAGGATATTAAACATACTTTAATTCTCATATTTCTGTTAGAGCCACAGTAAAAATGGCGGACATTCAAAACATGAAGTTGATATATATGAGAAATCCATTTCAGTGCTGGTGACAACACTGAGGTGGAACCTTGTGGGAACTTACATCAAAGGTAAGTTTTGGCCAAAGCCTGCATTGAGCATTAACATCTCTGGACACTTTCTGATGCATCACTCCAATATATTTGGTTTGGAAAAAAATTATTTTGATGCGGTTAAACGTATGAAAGGACAGATGGCATCTAGCAGATGGTTTAGAAGACAAAAAGCAGGATCTGTTTCAGATCTCATGGAAGACTCTCTGTGCAAAAGCTGTGGAATACCTGTGTGCAGAGTTACCCCACCTCAAATTATGGAGTTAACAGTATGTTACGTAATAAACAAAAAAAATTAATTAGTGCTGAAAGACACATTGTTGGTTTTAATGTTATTATTTTTAAAAATTATGGTTGTATGAAAACAGCTTCTTTTAAGCTTGTATAGTATAAAGCTGCCTTAAATCAGCCTCTGTATTGAAGCAGACAGCAGTTGTACTATTGCATATGAATACACATATGAATATACTTGTTGATTCAAAGATTAAATGAGTTTTTTTTGGCTCAGCTAGCAGTCTTTATAAGGCATATCAGCTTGAAAGTTTTAATGCAAGAAGCGTATCAATTGGACAGGCTGTGCAAGAAAATCCCATGCACTGCAAATTAATGTGCTAATTTAGTTAATCATTTTGCCTCCTAAGACATTGATGGGATCAAATGAAAAAAAAAAAGAGAATTCAATAATTAAAGTAATCAAAACACATTTCTAAAGTTAAAGGTATTTTCAACATTTAAATTTGGTCATGCTCAATGCATATAATACTTCATATGCCTTCTTTACTGATAAGTGAATAGGTTGTCCCTTACCACATCATGTAACATTTAGATCTGTCAATTGCATTGATTCAAGCAATTTTATGCTTTCCCACCAGGTAAATTCCTGGTTGTGGTGATTCTCTTTGTAGCAAGGCAGAGTTCTTTTACTGCTGTTTTTGTCTTTTGTTGAGCTGCCTGGAGGGATCACTGGCAGCAATATACAAAGCTCTGACTGCTTTCTTCCTACTATACTTCATAAATATTACCAAACATATCTGCATTACATTTTCCCCTTACAGCAATTTAATTGCTAACCTGAAGCAAAACCTGAGTGGGAATACTTTCAACTAGTGCAGATGCATCTGCTGATTCATCAATCATTATGATAGCGTATGCTTCCCTGAAATTAATGAATAAATGTGTTTTTACAAGCATTACTAAAGGCACCGGTCATCGGGAATTTGTAACATTTCCATCACTATTTATTTGTTTCATGAAGAGGCAGAAAATGGCTTGAAATATTTCTGAAATGAGATATCAATGGTGGTTTTCTACAAAAAATATCTGGAAGAAATAGAAAGAGTTTGTATCAG
This sequence comes from Callaeas wilsoni, assembly GCA_013398955.1. Classification (NCBI taxonomy): domain Eukaryota; kingdom Metazoa; phylum Chordata; class Aves; order Passeriformes; family Callaeidae; genus Callaeas; species Callaeas wilsoni. The sequence goes on along the minus strand of VWPU01014210.1, from coordinate 2,647 downwards.
GAATGGGAACTAGGAGGAGACCTTCCTAGAGCCACCTGTCCCACAACCTCCTGTTACCTTCTGCACCCTTCCCAAAGCACACAACTGCCTGTTGCCAGGACAAGCACCCTGGAGCAGTGGCCAAATGGATGCAGCGCAGCTGGGAATTCATGTGTGTGTTCCTCCGGGATCAGCTGCCACAGATCTGCCTTTTCCTGGCAGAAATTTGCCCATCTGAGATGTCCAGGTTTTAGGAACATGTAGATTACCAAGTAGAAGATGACAACATTGGCTAACTAATGATATTGGAAAATCATCATTTTCTGACTACCATGCTGCCGATTTCCTTGGAGGATATTTTGATACTATGCCTTTGGATGCCTTCTTCCTTCTGCTCTCTTTAAGTAGAAGACATGGCCTCAGCATTCTTAAGGCAGCATATCCTGCTGGGTGCACAAATGTGGAAAACTAGCTGGGATGTGTTTAGAAGCGCCAGACATGGACCTAATCTTAAAAGCACATCCACATATTTGCAGGCTGAAAGTTAAACTAATGAAAATAGTTAGTCATAAATTTCAGCACGATTTTTAAAGGCAATCTCAAAACACAAAAGAAGTTACTCTGGTTGGATAGTTCATCTTCTCCCTGTTGTTCAAGCTCTGCAACTCAGTTGTGCCTCCTCTCAAGCCTTAATGGCTCTGTAAAATTATCTATGTACAATCATATTGCTAATATAAAGGATTTAATTGCCATCAAGAAAAGTTATCTAATTGGAAATAGATGAAACAGTAAATTGGATGATATAAACGTTTTACAAACAATAATTATTGTGTCAGTTGTGCAAAAAAGACTTCCACAGAATAAAGAGGCAGTCTAATAAAGAAGTAAGCATATCTAGGCTATAGTATAAATTATTAACATGAATATGTATTCCTATTCACAATATATCTAATATGTCTTGTTCCTTTTTAGTTCTTTGGTAGAATGTAGATCTTCACTCCTTGTGTTGGTGGCACTCTCTTAAGTCCACATCTTGCCCAACAGGGCAGGGGAGTGTGAACCTTTGTCACGTTGATTCACTCAGTAGCCCATTCTGTTTCAAGCTGTGGCCAACACAAATGGCCACATACCAATTTGAGGATTATGATTCAGTCTCCTGGTTTCCTTTTGATTTAAATGATAATGTTACAAAAAGTCCCGAAGCTGTGCTTTAGACAATGCTAACCAAATACCAAGATTCTAAATGTCCAGCAATACACTCCAGTGGTTTCACCTATTGGAGGCACAGGAACCACAGCTAACGCTACACAGTCTGCCTGCAACTTGAGAAGCAGTGGTGTTCACCTTGCCCTTCCCAGTAAAAGATCCATTTCAGAGCTCTCACCAGACCTTCTGCCATGATCAGCACCATCAAAATAAAGCATAATTCAAGTCAGTGTAATTCATGCAGAATTTTGATTGACTCTTCTCATGTGAGAGAAGTAGCAGCTGTCCATACATCCACATGCAATAACCTTGCTTCGCTCCAACATTCAGCTAGCATTGGGATAAGCTGGACTTCCCTGTCCATCGAGGCCTTCAGGTGTCGACACAGCTCCTCTTCCTTTTCCCAGTGCAGGTGATCCGTACTGGTTTTGGTGCCATGACTCTGCTTCCAGTGGAGTAACTAATGATGGCCAGTGTGCCTCTCCTGTCCATAGGGCTGGGATCGCAGCAGCCAGGGCTGTGCAGGAGCTAAGACAGGGGTGACTCACCCAGGAGGAGGTGTGCGAGCTCTGCTCACCAAGACCAAGTGACAACAAGTGACAGAGGTGCTGCTGCACTGGAGGAGGGAGAGGCAGACACCATCTGATCTGCTGCCTGCTAGGAGGAAAGCTTGCAGCTTGGGTGGAGCAGGTCCCCTTCTGCCCCTCACTCCCGAGGGTGTCATGCAGCCAACTGCACTATGCAAGATCATGGGACAGACAAGCTGGCAAGGAGGAGATAAGAAGCAAAGGGTGTGAGGAGCAGCTGATGCCCTCACACCAGACAGAGGGTTTGCTGGGACTGAAACACAGGGTGCAGAATGGATGCTTCTCCTGCAGCACCCAGCAACACTCCGGGCAGCTGAATCTCTCTGCTCCATGGAGCGACCATAAAGGCCTTGGTCCAGGAGATAAAGGGAGGTGTGCGAAGGGCAGCTGGGTGGTGCATGGAGAAGGCTGGGCAGGGAAGTGCCACCAGGCGGTGGGGCAGGGAGGTAGCGAGGTCTCGTTGCGGTTGTTGGTGTTATCCGTACTGGGAGGAGAAGGGATCTTAGCGGAGGCTCCTGGAAGCAGCAGAAGAGCCGATATAGACGGAGGTAACGCCAGCACCGCTCACGCCGGACCCTCGGTGTGTCTGTCAAGGGACAGCAGGAGGGGAAGAGAGAAGAAAAATCCAAACTGCTACAAAGAGAAAAGAAAGACAGGAAATAGGAGTTGCCTGAAATATTCATTTTCCCCCCTTTCTGGTTAAAAAAAAAAAAAAATCCTATTTGAAAATAAAAAGCCAGACTGAGATAACAAGCGCATCCTCGCCGCCCCGCACGCCCTCCGAGGGAGCAGGAGCGCGGTCCCCGCGCCGCCCGCACCTGCTCCGGCCGGGGCCGCCGGGCGCCTGCGCGGCCGGGCCGGTCCGTGGGGCCGCG
>VWPU01014209.1:0-12812 GCA_013398955.1 Callaeas wilsoni | reverse complement strand
ACACTCTGCAGTAAATGCATGAAGCGAACGCCTGCGTTGGTCATGCTTCTCCCAGTGAGTGTGATTCATAATCATGGTTAAATTAGGACTTAACATTTTGAGGCAGCCAATAAAGCAAGGTCTGCCAATCACTTGCAAAGGCAAAGCAGGCCAAGCATGACCACCACAAATCAAAAATATCTCGCAAGGCAATTTTCATGGGAGAGAATCTGAGGGTGCATAGTACACAGAGCCTTTGTTTGTTATGGTTTGATTACACCATGAAGAACTATTGTGAAATAATAACTGACCTGGGGAAACATCCTGAGTCATCTTGCAGTATGGGTCACTATTACACCTCTTCCCTAATTTGCTATAATTGAAGTATATGCAAACATCTGCCTTAATCAATCCCAGAATTTCAGGTTCCTGTGGCTCTGATGAAGCAAGAGGTAGCTGATCATCCCAAATATCGAAATTTTCCATGCATGTTACCATGGAGGTATTGCAGGATATGTGAGGCTCCCTACCCTGGGCTTCTGCCACAATTACCTGTGGGTCATCCACAGGAATTTCCCACCAGTCATGTATAGAAAGGTGCCTGCAGTGTGGCCATTGACAAGCATAGTGCTGACTATGCTTATGGTTCAAAGCTTTGGCTAGGGTGAGCCACACATTACCTTGTGGCAGTGGGGGGACAGCGGTCTCTCCTAGACAGAAGGTCTCTCTTCCTTCTTGTAAGTATAAAATTATCAAAAGGAGAGAGACCAGTGCTAATGGTGCACCAATCCCTTTCCCATACATAGCGGTGTGGGGGTACACCATATTTCCACCCACACACTAAAAGAAGTATCGTGCACCCCTCAAAGGAGTAGCATAAGGGGTCACACTTGGGACAATCTGCTCGACAATGCTGGGCCTCATAATACCACCTCTTATGGCAGTGTCTGCACTCACAAAAAACCCCATGCCTGATGACTAGGATCAGCACACTCTAAGCACGGGATAGGGTTATTTTCTAATTGTAGATATTGGTCTTTGCATTCTTCTTATTCCTGTCTAATGTCTACTTGTTCCTTCTCGAGATGGTATACTAGCCTCAAATCATTGTACCCATATCTTTCATGATAAGTGCTAAGGTCCACAGGAAACCAAGGGTCTGGGAGATTTGGGAGTTGATGATGCCAAGGCAGCGCCAGGGATATACGGTGTCACCAGTCGAGCTGGTATCAACAGGGGTCCCGTTTCTGTGGAAACATAAGCATAACCTTTTCCCCAGGTTATCAGGGCATAAGGACCTCGTATTTGGTTACTTTCTGGATCCTTGATAAGAACCTGGGCTTTTTCTACAGTATCCACATATTCCTTCATAGCTGTAATCTGCTTTACTATAGGTGGCATAGGGTTGACTCCATAAAAATTCAAAAAAATATAAACACATAAGGCTTTGGCTAAACGATTCTGTGGCGTTTCCCTGAGCATNGCTAAACGATTCTGTGGCGTTTCCCTGAGCATTCCCCCTTTCTGTTGCAGCAACAAGGTTTTCAAAGTAGCATGGGTGCACTCTACAATAGCTTGACCTGTTGGTGAATGAGGAATGCCTGTAATATCCTATTGTTGAAAAAAAGAGTGTAGCTTTTGAGAAATGTAAGCAGGATCATTATCAGTTTTCACTTGTTGAGACACCCCCAAAGCTGCAAGTGTCTTTAAAAATGTTGACAAACGTCTTGGAAGGCCTCACTTGTGTTGCAGGAAGCATAAACTGCTCCAGAAAATGTGTCAACAGACACATGCACATACTTCACGCGACCAAACTCAGGAAAGTATGTAACATCAGTTTGCCAAATATCTAGGCTTCATATGCCTCTAGGGTTGAGCTCCATGGTCACAGAAGAAAAAGAATGGCACTGGCAACCTGGGCAGGAAGCAATAATATCTCGAGCTTGGTGCTGAGTTAAAGAAAAAGTTTTTTGCAATGCTTTCGCATTCTGGTGAAAAAAGGTGTGACTAAGACTTGCCTCTGTGTGTGTGTCAGGGACTATCACGACAGAGGTGGTAAGCAAGTCAGCTTGCTGATTGCCTTCCACCAATTCTCCAGGCAGAGTGGTGTGTGACCTAATATGTGTAACAAAATACGGAGAAGTTCGTTGATCTAATAAGCGAATAAGCTCACACAAATGTTCTGCCAACAAAGGATTGGTAGGGTTGCGCAGAAGAGAAGCTTCGGCTCTCTCTACAAGGCCTGCAACATAGGCAGAGTCTGTAACCAAATTAAAAGGTCCTGGCCATTTTCAAAAAGCTTTTACAGCTGCAGCAAGTTCAACAACTTGAGGGGACCCAGAGATGGTTGAGACATCTTAATCCCATTGCCCCATATCTGGGTCTCGCCAAACTAAAACAGACTTCTGTGTCTTTCCTGATCCATCAGAAAAAAGAGTTGAAAGTGGCACTTCAGAATGCTTGGGTTTGAGGATAGGAATAAATCCTGTGGCAAATAATTTGTGTGCTGGTAGATGCATTAAAATCTGCCCAGGAAAGGCAGCTAGAGCAATTTGAAAAATTTGGTAAGTTTGCTGAAGCCACAGTAGGTATGTAGAGGTACAAGGGACAAAAATTGTCACAGGTTCCTGTCTTGAAAGGGCGCAGGAGCGCCTTTGTGCTTGCATTATTAACTGTGCAAACATCTCATGTTGTGTGGCAATAGTCTGACAAAGAAACAACCACTCCAAAAGCAGTAGCGGATCAGTTAAACTGCTGTCCCACTGAAACAGCAGGCCGTGTGGTTGTCAGTTGGGATTCAGGATAATGGTCAAGATAGGTAACTCTGAATCCCAATGAGCCACTTGGCATGTAGTAATTGCTGATGCCACATGTTGTAGGGCTACTTGTCCCTCAGGTGTAAGAGTTTGAGGTGATGCAATATGGGTGTCACCTTTCAGCAATTCGAACAATGGCTGTAGGTCTTGATTAATGATACCAAGCAGAAGCCGTACCCAGTTGACGGTACCTAACAACTTTTGCAGATCTTTCAATGTGTTGACTTGTGTTTGCAAACTAATTGCTTGAGGTTTCACAGTTTGCTCTGTGATGCGCCATCCTAGGTACTACCAGGGTAGAAAGCACTGTACCTTTTCTGAAGCAATTTTTAGTCCCGACTGTTGAACAGCACACATAAATGCAGTTAAGGCAGCTTGTGTCTCTTCAGCAGTCAATATGTCATCCATGTAGTGATATAAAAGTACCATACGGAAAGCTTAGGGCACTGGAGTGAGAACACGAGCAATGAACCACTGGCGTATTGTTGGACGGTTTTTCATTCCTTGTGGCAATACCACTCAATGATATTGCTTCAGGGGTTCCTGCATATTTACACTTGGAACTGAGAAGGCAAATTTCGGTGCACCATCAGGGTGAAGGAGAATTAAGAAAAAACAATCCTTTAAATTGATTACCACCAGAGACTGTTTTCTAGGAATCATCATAGGTGAAGGTAATCCTGAAAGTAAGGGGCCCAAATCTTCCATAACTGCATTGACTTGTTTTAAATCATAGAACAAACACCATTTGCCACTTTTCTTTTGATGACAAACACAGGGGTGTTCCATGGGCTGGTGGATGGGACAATGCGTCCTTCTTGCAATTGTTCTTGCACTAGCATGTTGAGCGCGATGAGCTTGTCTTGGGTGAGGGGCCATTGATCTATTCAAACAGGTTTTGTAACCGTCCACATTAAAGGTAGGGTGTCACATGCATCAGCAGCCCCTATTAAAAATCTGTTTTCATGCAGACACCAAATTGACTGAGCACATCTTGGCCCCATAAAGCCAGAGGACTATTTAAAAAGAAGGGCCAGGCTGTGGCTGTCTGACCTTCCGGTCCCTCAAACACAATCAGGTTGGAGCTCTGCTTGCTGGCACTAGCACCTCCAATTCCCGTCAAAGCATGACCTGCTGATGACAAAGGCCAGGCAGGAGGCCATCGAGCACTTGAGATGACAGTGATGTCTGCTCCGGTGTCAATCATTCCTGGGTCAGTCAGGATGGGACAGGATGAGAAGAATGTTGTCTACACTGCAACCAGGAAAAATGGTCCTTCCTGGAACATCTGGCAGAAGGTACCTGGAGAAACTTGAGGATGACCTTTGGGTTCAGGGATACAAAGGATCTGAGGCCAGCTACACCTCAATGGGAAAAGGGATCATAGCAGCTTATGATCTTAGCAGTTTGAGCCACCTTAGAAATTATTACCACTGAAGCACAGGTCATTCTCACATCCTGACTACCAGTGCAGGGCTGGATGTTCAAAGGGAAAATCCCTTTCACATATCATGCCACTGATGCTACATGGAGTAAGTGGATGGCTCTCATCACACAGCAACTTGGATAGGAAATCCTAATCACCATGGGTTTTTGGAAAACATCCTGAATTGGTCTGAAGGTGAGAATTTTGGACTATCATCTAAAGAGGAAGATGAGTAGGTGACATATGCTGAGAAGCCCCCATCCTATAACCAGTTATCAGAGAGTGAGAGGCAATACGCTCTCTCCACTGATGGTTCTTGCTGTATCACAGGGTCTAATAGGGAATGAAAAGCAGCTGTATGGAGCTGTATACAGTGAGTTGTGGGAGCTACCAATGGACATGGTGAATTAAGTCAGGTTGTAGAGCTGAAAGCCATCTAACTGGCTATGGATATCACTGAGTGAGAGAAGTGGCCAACACTACTTCTACACTGACTCATGGATGGTAGCAAATGCTCTCTGACAGTGGCTGGAAAGTTGGATAAAAGCCAATTAGCAGCACAGAGGAAAACCCATCTTGGCTGCTCAAGTATGGAAAGACATCACTCACCAGATAGAGGAAATGATTGTGAAAGTTCGTCATGTGAATGTGCATGTGCCTAAGAGTCCAGCTGATGATAAGAATCACAGCAATTAACAGGTAGATTAGGCTGCCAAAATTAAAGTGCCTCAGATATAGACTGGCAACACAAAGGTGAGTTATTTCTAGCTTAGTGGGCCCATGACACCTCAAGTCATCAAGGAAAAAGAGATGCAACACACCAATGGGCTTGTGACCAAGGGGTGGATTTGACTAAGGATACTATATCCCCGGTAATCCATGATTGTGAGACATGGGCTGCAATCAAGCAGGCTAAGCAGGTAAAGCCCCTGTGGTATGGGGGACATTGGTCTGAATGTAAGTATGAGGAGACCTGGAAGATTGATTACATCACACTGCCACACACCCACCAAGGCAAACTACCACTGGATGGCTGGAGACATACCCCATGCTTCATGTCACTGCCCAGAACACTATGCTGGGCCTTGATAAACAAGCCCTATGGCAACATGGCATCCCGAGAGAATTAAATCAGACAATGGGACTCATTTCAAAAATAGCCTTATAAACACCTAGGCTAGAGATCATGGTGTTGAGACGTTGAGTGGGTGTATCATATTCTATCATGTACCTGCTGATGGGAAAGTCAACCAGAAAAAGGAACTGTTAGAAACTACACTGAAAGCAATGATTGATGGAACCTTCAAGCTGTGGCACCTGCATTTAGCAAAGGCTACCTGGTTAGTTAACACCAGAGGTTCAATTAACTGAACTGGCCCAATCGTTACCTCTGTGTACAGTAGACAGAGATAAAGTCACCATGATGCATATGAAAGCTATTAGGAAAGACAGTTTGGATTGATCCTGCCTCAAGCAAAGGCAAACCCAGCTGTGGGATTGTTTTTGCTCGAGGACCTGGTTACACTTGGTGGGTAATGCAGAGGGACAGGGAAACATGTCATGTACCTCAAGGGGATTGGACTTCGGCTGAGAACAGTCTGTAATGTTGAATTGCGTATGTAACACTTGTTGCTGAATGGCAATGCCACTGCATATTGGAAATACCAGGTACAATGAGTATGAACTGCTCCCATTATATCAGTCATGGACCAAATGAACTCAATCCACATCTTAGGGGGACAATCAATGACTACTGAAATAATACCTGTATTTGTATGTAGTTATTTGTATGTGTATATGTATATAGTTAAAAGGTATTAATTGGGCCATGATATAGGTGATATGGAATAAGAAGTGGATACAGTCTTGGGTGACCCAAAAAATTGTATTCCATTATTCCTCTGTGTCAGTCCATGCAGTCTGTGTTACTGTCCCTTTAAGGCCCAGGAACTGGAAGTGGAACTGGAACCAGTGCTTTGCCCTGGGTCCATGGAGACTGGAGGTGCCAGGGTCCCTTTAAGAATGGGGGAACACTCAGAGAGGGTGAAAGACAGCTCTCTTTCTTGTTTCTCTGTGGGCTGCCAAGAGAGTTTCCTGGGGCATACTCTCTGGGCCAGGGCAGAGAGAAGCAGAAGCATTCTTTAGTTTCTCTCTAAACTCCATGGGAAATTGCCTGGTGCAGATCTCTGAGAAACTGCATTTGTTAATCCTAGACTGTTTCAGAGGAAATGTCCTAACACCTTTTTTGGCCACAGTTGCCGGGGCAATTCCTGTTCCTGGAGCTGGCAGAGGACAGTTTTTCTGGGCCTTTGTTTTCACTACTTCCACTCAGGAGAGTCATGCTGTGAAAATTGGTCCTCCCCCCTTCCTCTATGACTTACAGGCATTGCCCCTGTTTCAGCTGCCACTGTTCCCAGAGCTGCCACCACTACAAGAGACCCTGTGAGGTGGCATGGAGCAAATGGTTCAGCAACATTTGACTGGTTGTGAACAGGAATAGTTCTCCAAGTTCTCCAGGTTTCCTTTGTTTTATCCTTGTTCCCCCTTGGTTGTTGTTTGGGGAAAGAGGCAGTTTTGTAATCACGGAGGTTCAGTTGTTCTGTTGGTTTTTTTTTTCTTTGTTCTGTCTCTCTATCACGTGCTTGGGAGAATGGATCTTCTCTGCCATCTTGTCTTTGTCCTCTGGCTGATGCGGTCTTCTACGAAAGTCTCCATATTGGGGGAGGGGCTTCTCTGCCATCTTGTTTTCTTTCTTCTTGGGGAGTCCACAGGATTCAGGACCTTTATATCTAGTGGTTATTACTGTTATCTTGGATGTGGCTGGGTTTTTTTTAGCAAACTTATTTTTTCAGTTATATCGTCTTGCATTCATCTCTCCTTGGTGATGAAAGCGGAGTGGTTAAAACTAAAAAAGAAGGTAGCTTGTTTCCCGAACTCCACCCCATAAATTGTCTATAACCAATACACTTCTCGGGGAAAATCATCAAGTTCTGGCTTCAGAGTTGAAAGCAACACCTGTGTGGCAATCAAGGAACTGCAGAAATGCAGATCATAGCCACAAAATGTCGTTCCCAACTGTAAGCAGCTCTACTGTTGTTGAAACTGGCCTAAAAGACATAGCAAGAGCTGCACTACACTTTGTTAGCTTGCACGTCTCTCTTCTATGCTCCATCACAAAGTACACACTGGAGGCATCATTTTTTTTCAGATTTCTCATGGAGCTGAGATAATTCAAAGGATAATTCCACTTCCCTAAGAAAACAAAAGCCATGTTCTAAAGATGCTGATCTCCATCAATCTTTACAGCAAACCAGCTGAGCTGGCTAACATAGAAACCCACAGACAATAAAATCTGCTAACAGTGACAGGAATTTATAGAAGTCTTAAACAGGAAAACTTAGTGCAGAGTTACAATAGTTACATCTCCTTAACTGATCTATGTGGCTAATTTTGTTGAATCAAAGTCTCAGCATTTTATTATTACAGAAATCAATAGGAAAACACTACATTAAAACAAATATCATGATTGGCTGATTCTAGCTGAAGGTATAAAACTCAGAATATGCACATACCCATCCTGTGTGCATAGGAACAAAATTTTACAGAAAAATTTAACATGATTCTGCAACCATGCACACACTGTTACTTATGAAAAAAAGTGTAAGACCAAAGTCAGTAAAAAAGAATCATAGTTTCTCACCGCAATCTTGAAACAAATAACAGTGGTTGACAAGGAGGGTTCAGAATTATTTGAGGGACAAAACACCAAGCAGCTTTACTGAGAAAGTATTGAATTCAAAGTACTTCCCAAAGTTGTACTCCTATACAAAGCTAAGCAACTAAACATTTTCCAGATATCTTTTTATTGAGTCTTTATTCAACCACTTTATTTTATTTATTATTTTTATTTTATATTTGGCAGTAAAGGTTTCAATAAACTGCATGGAACTTACTATCAATTAAATACAGTGTCAAAAAAGACATCTATAACACTATATTGGAAAACATATGTTCACTTTGCAGTTTATTTTCTTAGCCATTGTGACCTGTTTTTGTTATAGTTTCTTCATTTGATAAGTTGCACAAATGGGATTAATGAAATGCAGCAACTCAATTAATTTTCAAATATTTAATAAGTACCAGAGAAATATAGATATTTCTCTATGGAGGAAAAAAAAGTAGTTTAAGCATTGGTAAGCATTAAACTCTTTTCTTCTTGACTGTAACCCAAAAGTTCTCTTCCATTCTCATCTGCTTTCCTTACAAAACCCATGGCCATTTATTTTCCAACTATGAAATATATATCCAATTTCCTATGTATCTTTCCTGAAAAGACATTCCCTAATTAGATGACGGAATACCAAAAAGTAATAAAATCCACATAGTTATCTAGGATTGCAGATCATCAGACCTTCTTTTCCTAGTAATGTGAAAAAAGGAGTCAGAGCTCAGCTCAGAAAGGCACTCAAGAATTCATATTCCAAAAAGCATCACTCAGGCCTTTTGCAGAGGGAGATTTATCAGTCTACAAAAGTGAAGTTTAATTTGGGCACATTTTATTAGTTGCTCAAAGCATCCTTCAATACTGAGGGTCCTACTTTTGAGTCCTAGAATGGAGAAACTCTGGGCTTCTTGGGTTTTATTTTTCAAAACCTCAGATTTTGCTGAAGTCAGTTGATGTTTACAGCACTTTCCAAATGTTTGCCTATGGGATTTCATACTGGCAGTCAAAAGCAAAAGCACATAGAAATCACAGTGTTTTGGAATTAGAGCACTTCCAGAAAATGCCCTTTATTCTGCAGCACTGCTGCTTGGTCAGGAGTATAAAATCATACTTGAGAGAGAACAAATAAGCAATCCAAACCACTTAATATTTTTGCTCAGGCAGTTATAGTATTTTTTAAAGGGATGTGGTAGTCTTTGGAACTTTGGTTCTAAGCACATTGCATCAACAGAACACACATATTGGCACTACAGAATCAAAAAGAAAGATCTGAAACTGGCTTTGAGTCAGTCAAAAACTTTAAACAGTTTAAAGCTCAAAAGCAGATCATTTACCTAAAGTCAATATCTATGCAATGAAGCATAATTAATTAGCTGCCCCACTAAAACAGTGGCTGTTCCTGGTAGACAGTGGCTCTAAGGCTGATGTTTCTAGTCACTTAGTTCCTTATGTTTCCTCACCAACATTAAATGAAGTAGTAATTTGCTGCCAATATTTGACAAGGCATTTCCATCTGTACCTATAATAGATTTTTGACATCTCAGTGCAGGTATTTTCTTTCTGTTCCTTCTTGCTGCCCATGATGGCACTATCCTATATATTGGCGGATAGAATTTTCAGGACACTCCTCCACAACACTCCTATTGACTTAAATCAGCAGTGTAAGTTCCTGGTGTTTGGCTATAGGATCACATCACTATCAACAAGGCAAAATAAATAGGAAACTCAGGCTAAATAGATTAGCAAGCAGAGTCTTCACTGACCATCTTGGTAGAAGTCAGCCCCAGAGACAGTCTCATTTCCCCATTGATATTAAAATTAGATGAAACAACTGCTCAGCACTATGTTACATATGAGAATATGTAGAAGGCACTGTGTGCCACATAGGATTTCATAAGTTGCTTCCTCTCCCATGAAAAAGATCATGGGGCTGGATCCTTCCTGTCTAGCACACTAGGCTATTTTTAAATTATCATCCCTTGAAATTCACAAAACTCTGTAAAAACAGAAAACTGTGATCACTTTGAACTGCCTCCTATTAGAAAGTTAATCATGCGCTCATTTTGGCATATGAATCATATACTTCATGAGGCTTATTTTAAATTACAGCTTCTTAAATCTCCTTGGCATATATAGTAGACGGATCTATGCCCCCTGGACTGGATTTTGTTTTGCATTAAATCCCATTTATAATTTCCAGAAAGGAAATGTTAAAGTAGATAAAGGTTATATTTATGCTTTAGGGCAGAGAAACAGAAGGATAGCTCTACACTTAATGTATACAAAGAGTATCTCTGTGAGACTTAATAATTATATGGGAGTCAATTTGTATACTATAACCCATTGTCACAAAGTCTAGTCTCACTATCAGAAGTGAAAACTGAAAGCAGAAATAAACAAGACAAACACCTTTCAAAGTTCTTTATCTTGTTGCATAGAAATACTAATATGTAATATACAATAATGCATATTGCTATTCAAATAAGGTAATACCAGTCTATGGTGATGCTGCAATATTCCTAGGCAGCCACCATGCTCATTTTTACCTCCAATCATCCTTTGAGAGATTAGATAAAATGTTCATCTCTTCATCATCTTGCAAAAGACGATACGCCGCACTAACATGGTGATTTTCAAGCACAGACCGGTCATTATATAGAATGGCTGAGTCTGACCTAGCATTTAAAAGAAAACATAAGAAAGGTTGTTTCTTCCCTGTGTAAAGAGACTCAGAAGTTTTCCTTTGACCAGCTACAGCAATTAAGTCTGTAGAACAGATATGAGCATTGCTGAAAGCTGAGATATGTAAACTTGGAGTAGAACCAAGAGGCTTTTTCCCAGTTCTTATGTATGTCTCTCTGATAGTAAAGTCTGACTGTACCCAAGTAAGCAATTGCAAGATGTGACCCAATACTGTTTCCAGAACAGCAAACTGGCTGCAAGCAAGATATAACTCTAATGATTTCTGGCATCTGTATGCTAGAGTATGCTGCCTGGAAAAGCAATTGCCAGTGGTACAGAGTAAGACCAAAGATACTTCATGCCTGATTTTAAGCCCCAGAGCAGAGATCTGTGTTTGATGAATGGGTAATCTGGTCTGAAGACAAAGACGTTAACAGCAAGAAAGGGTGAATATGTTTTGATACAGTCCTCACTCACATCTGCTTCACAGAGAGCAGCATATATTTTTATCCTGTGACACTTTACATCCTCTGATGTTCAATGTTAGAAAAATTAATTTATTATTGCCCTTCCTTGAATATTTTTATAAGTATTTGGAAAGTACAGCAGATCTCTAATTCCTGTATGCATGAAGTTGTAAGGAGAGTAGTGTGGCTTCACCCAGAATAGAGACAGAAGCTTCTTTCTATATTCTCAGTCTTTACTGTGCATATGTGTGCTTTATCCTAGAAACCATTGTTGATGCACAGCATGATTCAACTAACACACTAGAGACATCTATTTTAATAACAGATATGTAATCTAATTTAATTACGATGCCTCTTAGAAATGCCCAAGTATGCAGTGTCAGCCAAGAACATTTAGACATTTTGTCATTGCTACCAGTACACTCCTATTGGCAAAATAATACACAGAAATTAGATGCCAAATTATCACTGAAACTAGAGACTTCATAATCTTTGCAGACTTCTGAATTTTGCTGTCATCTCCATCTTGTTTTCCTCTCTTCCACCAATCCAAAAGCTTTATAAAATACACCAGTCCAGTCTAATTTGTGATCAGTTAATTACGCTCTAGCAATTTATGATGTTTTTAAAAAGTGTTTCCCTGATTAGATAGGGGTAAGCATATCCCTTTGCTGCAGGTGTTGTTTTCCACTCAAGTAAAAATAGTATGTGTAGTGTTCGTGTTCACTGATGAATGCAACAAACACAGTTGAATGCCTGATATATGTCGTTAATGTTTGATTCTTCAAATTCAACAAGGAGGAAAAAACTATAAAATTACAGTATCTACTTCAAAACTTTATCTTCATCAAAATACATCACTCTCTACAGCCATCTGTCTTTGTAAACTTTACACAGAAATATTTTTGGAACCTTCTTTTTCCTGGTTATTAATATGAAACAATGCTCAGGAATGTAGAATACATGCATTTCATAGTGAAAGTTTGAGCAAGAGAAAATTAAATGTAACCCAAGAAAGTGAACATTCCTCCTGTAGCACTTGAAAGCAGAAGTTCCTGCACTTTTATAACGTGGCTGTGCTGTTATTCTCCAAAAGTTTCTCCCTCCATTTTCCCAACCCTTCATCATGATTTACAGTGCCCTCACCGTGTCTGGATGTGAAAATTGTTGGTGGTTCCAGTGTGTTCATAGTCATGTATGGCAGCTGCGAAAATCATAGCGAAGATCTCCAGCTCTGTCAGCCAGTGCTGAAAAGAGATTACAGTACAATCAGATAAGTTGTCATTTTCTCAGGCTTTTGTCTTCTAAGGTAAGTTGTTTATCCTCTGTTGACAGTCAGTGTTGCATGTCATTACCTTTCCCCTGCAGTCTGCCAGCTGTTTTAAAGCAAACTTCTCTGGTTGATACATAAAAGCCAAACGAGTGTTCATCCTGGACCTTCATCTAAAGAAATTGAATTTTAGCAAAATTGTTTCAGAAGCTAATAAGGTTTAACCAGAGCAAGGCGAAACGTGCCCTTCTTGAAAGAGCAATGTTTGAAGAAGACAGACAAGGAAAACTCAAGAAAATCAAGGTTCATCAAGGGGAACTTGATGATATATGTGCAGGTAAACACATAACACCAGGGTATGTATTTTCAGTTCAGTTTACCTGAGTAGCAGAGACTCAGATACAAAAGAATGTCACTATTTTCCAGTAAACTGTCTTGGGGTGATTCT